>CM060248.1:60490542-60514488 GCA_030684275.1 Acipenser oxyrinchus oxyrinchus | reverse complement strand
TCCTTCTCTCTGAATGGCTGAAAGGCGGGTCTTGGGGATTGCTGGCCCTATAAAATAACATTCTGCTGTTCCCTCAGGTCGGCCCTTCTGAAAAGACGCTCTGGTCCAGATCCAAGACACGGCCGGGAAGGAAAACCCCAAAAGAAAAGAGAACACAATAAAGAAAACAGGGTTAGCGGAGAAAACCGAGGGCAGACCCCATCAGTATTTTTAGCAGGCTGAGGGAGCGGTGAGGGTAGGACGGAGACCGGACCGTCGGGTAGCGACGGTCGGGGTGAAGCTGCCGAGTGCAGCACCTTTTATCTGTAGTTTTTGATTACTGTGTTTTATTTTCCTTTTTCTTTTCTCCTTTTGCTTATTCTTTTGTTTGAGCACCTGCGAGTGCGCCGTTACTGAGAAACGTTACCGACTCTGTTATCTCTGTGGCTCTGCATATCATTGTTGATAGGAAGACCACAGACAACAGCGCCCTCTGTGGGCCAAAAGTGGAATTGCCCTTCAATAATAAAGCGGGCACCTGTGCGATGTTTTCAAGTTCACTTGTGTCTCCCTTGTGTCAGCGAATTACCCACCACCCTTCTATACCATAAGATAAAATATAAGAATTACATATCTGTATATAGTCCAAACAAATGAAATAGGAAATCAAGAATGTGCTCCACTCATAGAAAAGTGTATGAATCTCAACTTGTGCTCCAGTGCCTGTAAAGCTCCAGTGCCTGTAACCTTTTTTCCTTTGGCAGTTTATTGGTGCTAAATGCTTAACCCTCCCCGATGAACAGAACCATGCAGGTGCCAGAGTGGTCAGGCTGATTTTGTACACATCCATCCATCCATCGATTATCATTAACCGCGTACTCCTTTACAGGGTCGCGGTGAGCCGGAGCCTAACCCAGCATGCACAGGGCGCAAGGCGAGACTACACCCTGGATGGGACACCAGTCCATCGCAGGGCACCACACACACATACTCAAGAATATTTTGGGAGTGTTTTGTTAACCCTTCTTTGAGTGATGGCGTTCGCTTTGCGTACCTGCAATTACTATTGGTGGTGTGCTCTTCTGTGTAACTATAGAATTAAATATATCACATTCAATTTAAGATGTTACCAAATAGTGCTGGGTTTGTTTTTTTTGGAGGGGCTTCTAACATTGCTGATACAATACTGTACAATCCTCCAAAACCTACTTTCACTTATTCACCATACTTTCAGTGAAGTATTATTTTTTGGCCAGACTTATGTTTGTTGTTGAATGGAAATTTTCTTTTGATCTTTAAAACAAATGTTAAAGCTCAAATTATAGTTTACATGTTAAATACTGTTAGTTGTGTGAGAAATGCTAGTCAAACGCAAACTCTGAGCACCTTTACTTGGCCATTCAGAGGTATGTCTTTGTTCAAGCCATATTTGCATTCCAGAGTCCGCGGAACGACAATCGCCACCCACAGACAGCTACGCAGCAGAGATTTCTGTATGAAAATACATGTATTGTGGAGGCGCGTATCTCGCACTTAGCAACAAGCACGTAGATCCAGGCTACGCAGAGTTTACACACTTTTTTTGAGAATAGACGCCCTAAGATTTGTTTTTCTGTTGCATTCCCCTTTCGTCGCTGTGTATATCACTTGCAATTATCAGATTGACAATTAATTAAACTACATTTGCATGTGGAATCTTTTAGCCCAAGCATATAAAACTGGTGTGTGGCATAGTGGCATGCGGGCAAGGCTGGTCAAGAGCAGTGTCACAAATAGCTGAGTTAGGTGGAGGTGTAAAAATAATAAAGTCCAGACAATAGTGTGATTTTCTAAAGTTTCCTTTCTTTTCCTTTATTCCTGCCTACAATCAATAGTAACCAGCACAGGACAATAAACAAAAGAAAATGTCCAAACAAAGGAGAAACGCTAAGTGAAATATGGAGAGACAAAACAAATAAACAACAAAGTAAAATTATCCGTTATGGGTGGCTGTTCTCGTCTTTCTGGCCGTTCTGGTGTCCGGCCTCCTGGCTAGTTGTCTCCCTTCTAGAACAGTTTGTTCAGGTCTGCGAAAAATCACAGTTAGCATTTGTTTTATAAAAAATCCCTCCGCACCTCTCCCATACTTCTTTCTAGTTTCAAAGACCAGCCTCAACTGCTACAGCACGGCCCCTTTATGTGCCACGGAATGCCCAATAATCAGCGGAACACCAATCAGCGATCAGCTTTTTAATCGCCTTCCAATTCTGGGACTTTCCAACACATTCGGTGTTGTTGCCCTCAACAAAGATGGCAACCATCCTTTCAGGACTTCGCCCCAAAGGCAGAACTGCCACGTCACACAATCTCTGTTGGGGCCTTCTAGGCTGGCTCACAGCCCCTGGCGGCTGGGAGGGTGGATTACAGCACGGGATCGCTTTACCTCGTCACAGGCAGAAATAGCAAAACACAGACCCGGAAAGCTGCTGTTCGGCCCTTTGTGCACTTTTATTCTTTCACAAACAAAACAAAAAGTTTAAACAAACAAATAATTTAAGAAAAAACAGCACACAAGCACGGCTATCTCGACACCTGAACTAACCTCTCTTACTGTTTAGGGTTGAGAACACCTTCACTGAACCATCTCAGCCCCCAAACACACATTCCTTTGTTCTTAAATACTGTGGTGTCTACCCCAGGTGGCTAATTGATCAATCAGTCAATTAACCTTCCCAGAAAGACACCACACCAAACCAATTTAACATAATTAACATGTGGCTACTGAGCCAAGATGGCTGCCAGCCACAAAAACACATATTTAACTGTGCAGAGCCTCTGCCCTGTCACAAGGTGTTAGCTAGCAAGCCAGAGGAAACAGAGCGAGGCACACACAGACACAGACAGATGACAACAGGAGCGATGCACACAGCTCCTAGGCAGATGACAATGGAGTAAGACACATGGCCCCAGACGAAATGGGAGCGAGGCAAGCAAGATTGGGCGAAAGAGGTTTCAGCCCCATGCAGGAGACAATATGGTGACTGGACAAATTACAGAAGCAACCCACGAGAGAGATACTGACCAGAGACCTGTGGTGATCGGCACAGGGTTGCATTGTCAAGGACAGGGCTCAGAGATAGTGTACAACTGAGAGCTGGGCTGCTTCATAGAAGCTGGGTGTTGTGTTAACAGTGTTACTGACTGTGCATGCATGTGAATATTGTAACAGAGTGGTGGCAGGACCGTTCAGTGCTGCTTAGAGATTTCTGTAAAATCAAGTTTTGTCTGGGTAGTTACGTTTCTCTTTTGTTTGTCTTTATTTTATCAGCACCATAATCTTAATGAGCCTGAGAGCCCCTCGTCCAGCTGACTGCAGCAGACCACTACTGATTTAAAGAAGAAGCATGGAACTGCGGCTGGAGCTGCTGCTACAGACTACTCAGCACTGGACTTTGGGGGAAAACATCATTGGGAGGGCTGGGTGCTAGTTGTTATATATCTATGTTACGTGCATTGGAAGCCTGCTGCCTTAGCAGTTGAGTTAGTAGGCAGTTTGTAATCAGTATGCACTTAAGTTAAGCGGGAGAGGTAGTGAAGGGGGCGGCGTATTTCTCTTCGTCCATTCCAATGTGCTGCATAGGCTTTAAAGGGGAATTTTAGTTTAAAGATTTTAATCTGAGTGTTTGGATACTTTGAAATCTTTACTACCCCCACCCCCCCCCCCCACACACACATATTTTTTTAAAAATAAACTGTTATAAACTTTCACTTTTGTCATCCTTGAATTATTTTTTCATTCTGTCTTGCTATTCCCTCAAAATATAAAGAACCTGATATATTATGTAATTGATATTTTGTTCTGTCCCTTATCGCACTGAACTTGCTTAGTCTGGTACATATTAAAAATAATTCCTTTGTGTCTTCAATCTTTTAACCCATTTCTGTATGCTGCTGTTTGAGGAGGTGTTGCACCTCTGTCACATTCGATTTTACAGTTTTGGAATCTCTCTGGCATTTTGAATTCACTGGGATTCCAAATGCTGTTATCTTGCCATAACAATAGAATGTACAGTTTGGATAAACAAACAGCACAAAGGCTCAATCAGAAAAGCTGTTATAAAAAAAAACACATGGATTTTATCCACTCAAAAGCCCTTTTGATATCTAGTTTAACTTTAAAATGTGCAATATCTTTGGGTGTTAAACGTTAGAAGTCTATGTTTAATCTGAAAGCCAGAACATAAACGGTTCGATATCAGCCCATTTGTGAGCATTTGTTTAGGTAACAAACAGTTTTTCTATTTCTAATGACAGGGCAGGGTCGTCATGGTGCAATCTTGTGGAACTTGCAAGATGTGAAAAAATGAGGCCAGCCAATTTTTGCTAATCACAGTCTTATCCATTATGAATATCTCAGGGCATTGATGCAATAATTTCTCAAGGATTTTACAGTGAGTGTACAAAGAGAGATTAGCAGTAGATATGAACTAATTACCATTATAATCTTAAAGCTGCAGTATCCCACAATCATGTTAAGTCCTATACAAAATATAAGGGCTTCATTTTGCAATATGATAAAGACTTTAAACAGCAATTGGGAAAGAGTATAAAGTATCACAGCTAAGGTATCCTGCTTGTTATTTATATTCACTTTGTATATCCTTTTCTGTTTTAGTCACCACATGCCGGTGACTTTTAAAATTCAGAAGTTTAAAATATCTATTTGGCCTCAATACAGGTCTCAAAGTAACCAGCAACAGTCTTGAACTAACAGATGTAAGAAATACCGTATTAAGCTCTATGTGATGTTTCTTACTGATGTATTTGTTACATTCCCAAAGGGCAGAGTGTTGCAGAGGAACAGTTTAATGGTTACACCCTGGCGTACCAGCTGGTAGGAGCTTCTTTCTGTCATCACTGACACCTGGATAAACATCTGTCGACTTCTGAACTCACCATCTATGGATCTCTCTGCCTCACTTCCAACACAAAGCTCTTTGTACAATCAGTTCTATTCAATAAAACCCGTTTTTTAAAACAATTTTATCTCCATCCAGGCTCTAAAATAGCTTTTTGTACCCCTGATCTATCAGTAAAGATATGATCAATCAATCAATCAATCAATCAATCAATTAATTAATCAATCAATATTTATTTTATATAGCACCTTTCATAGTAGACAACCATCACAAAGCGCTTTACAAGATAGTGAGTAACAATGCATAATACATTAAATACAGTGAAATACAGGGTATAGTACATTAAATACAACATTAAAAACAATGCAAATACATTAAATGTAGGCATAATACATTAAATAAAAGGCTAGGATGTGAATTCTAAACATTGTGGAATGTGTGTATCAAGCAGAATCATATGAATAAGATGGAGTAAAAACCTGAAATAGCAATTGAGACAACAGCTAATAACAGATACCAGGCTTAGAGAGCATTAAAAACAAGAGAGAACAAGTGGGTCTTGAGAGTTGATTTGAAGCGAGTGATAGTGGGAGTTGCATGTGCTAAAGCTGGGACAGAGTTCCAGAGAGTCAGGGCCATGAAGCTAAGCGGCGCTCTGAGTCAGGCAGCAGGCCTGAGTCAGTGGACCTCAGCCTGCAGGCCGGGACACAGTGGAAATAACTGGGAAGATCCTTTTTAGTGATTTAAAAGACAACACTGGCATAGAGAACACTGGCCTCTCATACCTCTCAAGCAACTCTTATTTTGCTAAAGACTTAATTTGGGTCAAATAAATGTTGTTGAACATGGTTCACTTTTAACCAATTAACCAATAACATTGAATGGGCATGAATGCAATTCAAGCCCACTAAATCAAGGAGCATAATTAAAGGTCAAGCAGTAGATAAAAACATTCTTCATTAATGGTGAGGCAATACCAACAGTGTCTGAGAAGCCAGTGAAAAGTCTTGGGAGATGGTACGACTGGGATCTAAAGGACACAGTTCGTGTGGGAGAAGTTAGACAACAAGCAGTGGAAGGGTTGAAGAGCATAGACAGCAGCTTTACCAGGCAAACTAAAACTCTGGGGCTTTCAGTTTGGTCTACTGCCGAGGTTGTTGTGGCCACTGACTGTGTATGAGGTGTCTTTGACAACAGTAGAGAAGCTTGAAGCTTTAATCAGTTCATACATCAGAAAATGGTTGGGAGTTCCACGCTGCCTCAGCAGAGTGGGACTTTATGGTAAAGGAATACTGCAGCTACCAGTCTCCGCTCTAACCGAGGAGTTTAAGTGTGCCAGGGTCCGACTGGAAATGACATTAGTAGAGTCACGCGACAAATGCGTAAGGGTGGCTGCACCTGTGTTGAAAACTGGAAGAAAGTGGGTGGCAAAGAAAGCTGTGGAGGATGCAAAGGCTGCCCTTCAATTGGTGATATCATAGGGCAAGTTCAGCATGGAAGATGGGGTCTTGGTCTCAGTTCAGCTCCTCCTACATGGCACAAGGCAGCACCAGCTCAACGGAGGAAGCTGGTAGTCAACAAGGTGCAAAAGCAGGAGGAGAGGATGAGGTGCGTAAAGGCCGTTTCCCAGGCCAAGCAGGGAGAATGGATGAGATGGGAGAGTGTGGAACAATGCAAGATTGGCTGGCAAGACCTATGGTCAATGGAACAGAGCATTAGCAGTTTCCTCATCAGGTCAACATATGATGTTCTCCCATCACCACAGAACCTAAACCTCTGGGTAGGAGAGGATCCCTCATGTCCTTTGTGTTCATCACCTGCAACATTAAGGCACATTTTGACAGGATGTAAGGTGGCTCTTAGCCAAGGACGGTTTACTTGGCGCCATGACCAGGTGCTGCGATGTTTGGCCTTAGCATTGGAAGACAAGCGTAACATGACCAATAAGTTACCACCAGGTCCATCAAAACATTACACACAAAAGACAATATTCCTCCGCCCAGGAGATCAACCACCAAAAAAAGGTGTTAAAACCAATCCTCGCCCAGGACAACTGGAAGCTGCTAGAGACTGTTGCGTCGCACAGTGAAGAACTTATCTGAAGCAGTAGAGAGGAGCAGGAACTGGCTGTGGTTGAGACAGAAAGATTCTGGCTGGGGATCTCAAGCACAATAGAAAGAAAGAAACGCTGATGTACGGGTAAGTAAGCTGGGCTGAGTTGAGTGGGGGACGGAGGGGGTGATGCTGGGATGCCAGAATCACCGTCGAGCCCTCTTGAGGTGTCGTGAGCTAGTCGACGAAAAACCGAGGATGGAAGGTGCCCACTTGAAGACCCCAGAGATATACCCTACTTCGCTCAATCCAGACAGTTGTCATACTGATGCGCTGGGGAGACCGCACTGTGGTTGATCCCGGAGCCAGCATCGCAGTCGTTGTGTGTGCTGATACGCCAGGAGGTAAATAAGCTTATCCCTGGAGCCAGCATTACACTTCAGCCATCAACACCAGACAGTAGGAGATCTACATCATCATATGGAAGGAAACGCAAATGGACAGAGACACAGATGGATCACATTAGTTTACTGTAAAGCTACGTCTTAGTTGGTGCTTATCTTGGCGAGAGCCGAGTTCAAATCAGCATGAAGTTTTAACATCTACTCTCATGTAATGGAAATCTTACACACAGTACAGTAACATACAGTACAGTATGTGGAGGGTTGACGAGAACATTAGACTTAGCTAAGTTTGCCATTAGTTGTTTTAGAAGTGTAGATGGGAAGTTTCATGTTTTGTAATAGATAATTACAATGAATGTACCTGTAGGTAATTGAGAAATATATAGATGCTATTGACTAATATAATAGATCAGCGGATTTAAACTAATTGCTGTTTAATGTTTAAGCAACACATTTTCAGATTTCATGACGTTTGTTATAATTGTAATGAATCTGTTGTATCCCACTGAATAATTATCATTCACAATATATGAATCATAAGACTATACAATAACCGTGAACTGATTGGTTCTTGATTTTTCTAAGTTAACTATAAATTGCAAAAAATTGAAGCAGTCACAGATCGCAGTTAATAAGAAAATATTTTATTACATTCTACATTGTTCAGGAAAAAAGGTAAATCATTTTTGTATTAATCTGACTGTCTTGTAATTATATTTCTAAGTTTTAATTGTCAGTTCTTGTTTAAAGTTATTTAAAGTTTATAATGGAGAAATACTAACATGGAGAAAATATATAATACAAAACAGTATACCATAACAATGAGGTTTACAGATCTGAATGATACAATCATGCTAGGCAATACACACATGCAAATAATGGCATAAATTGTTAAAGTTTCAAATACTCAACACAGTAATATTTTGTTCCCAGGACATTTTTTTTATTATTAATTTTGTTTAATCCTACAGCAACATTTTGCACAATGAGGACTCTGATTCTGGTGATCGGCCTGGTGGGTCTTTGTTCCTGTCTTCCGGTAGGTTCTACCAATTTCAAAAACATTCAAAACAGATATATACAGTACAGCAAATGCCTCAATTGTGAATGAAATGAATGGAATTCACATGGTTTTGACCTGCGTGATTGTACTTTTTTTACAAATCCCCAATTTCTAATAAGCCTTCATTATTCAATTAAATTTCCTGTAGCTATCATTTGTTATCTAGATTAGTCCAGCCACAGCAAATTGCAATGACATGGTGAAGTGACTTGTGAATTGCTGTTCATGAAGATCTTTTTCTGTTTAAAAGGTTTCTGAGGACCACCACATCGAAGAGCGGTCAGCAAGTCATGAAGTGAGTGCAATACAGTATTACTTCATGCCAATGTTTTACACTCAACACACCAGAGGCTTTTACAGTAAAACCTGTTTAATAATACTCTCTGTCACAGACAGAATATAATGGGATTCAATACTGGCAAATTCATGATAATCACTTTGGTTAATATAAAATAGCAAGTGCAATAACACAATTCAGAGTGTTCAAATATGGTTAAAAATACACCAGACTATAATAATTGACTATATCACGTGTTATTGCATTCTTCTCACACTCTGGTTAATATCAATCACATTTTTCAGTCATTGAGGTAAGAACTGTAGGTTGGTGTAGAGTGTTGACATGTTTAGACACAAACACAATACAGTATACAGAACACTGCAATGGGCATAGTTATAGTTTTTAATTTTTACAATGTGTTGTACTCTAGTAGATTTTCTGGTATAGGGTTATTATTATTATTGGACACAGTTGTTATCAAAGCTATGCTTAGTACTGTATTACAGGTCCACAGATCAGAACAGAATTATCAATAATGATAGTGCGTTTGAATGCTTATTTTGCCAGGTTAGTGTAACCGTCTTAAAGGTTTGACTGAATATGATTAAAATAAAGTAATTCATGTATCATGCTATGTACTATATCAGTCAGTTACATAGCAACTTATCAGAATTCCAACCTTTTCCCTCTTTTGAATGAAAGTGCAGATGGACTATATAAAATAAACACTTTTAGTTGGATTTTGAAACTTGAGCATTAACAATATAACAGTATATCCAAGCTACACTCTGATTTAGTCCACTAGTGCTCCCTCCTCTCCTCCTTCTCAACAGCCCTCACCGCTGCCAAACACTCTTACAATCAATCTATCATCCTGTCCTTCTCTAACAACATCCCATCGACTTTTTCCACCTTTTCCTCCCTCCTCCCTCCTCAAACCCCACCCTCCCTATTCTCATCCTTTACACCTGATGACTTTGCCTCCTTCTGCTACAAAGTAGATGACATTCAGAAGCTATTCTCCAAACCATCTTCTGGATAATAATAATAATAATAATAATAATAATAATAATAATAATAATAATAATAATAATAATAATAATAATAATGTATATGAACTCATATTTTATGCTTGTATGCTAGTTATTTCTTATTTTTCTTTCACAGGGCTTCAGATTCAGACCATATCCACCTCCTTTCAATCCATCCATTCCATCTTATCCATCCATTCCATTCAATCCATCCAATCCATCACAAGGGAATGATCTGATTTCCTTACTGACCCTCCTTCGATTGCTTCCTTTTCTGACTCCCGCCCCCGCCCCTGCCCCTGCTCCAGCTCCAGCTCCAGCTCCAGCTCCAGCTCCAGCTCCAGGAGGAGGTTAACGTGATCGGAACAGTCTGAATCATCTTAAATTGTGTTTTGTCAAGACAGACTCTGTTCAGACTGTCAATTTATTAAAATAAATACATTTATCAACAGCAAAATCCTTGTGTTAAGTCATTCTGTATTACATTTCCTATATATGTTTTTGTGGGTTTTAAGGATTTTTTTTAAAGCAAATGATGAACAAGGGTAATAGCATTGGAAAGGCCACTTACCATGGAATCTAGTGTAACAGGTTTCTCACAGAACACACTAGTTTTAGGCAGCATTACATATGATACAGGTGAACTATTTACCCAAGTCATTTTAAAACTGCAGTGTTCCACAATCATGTTTACTTTTACAAAAATATATAATTCAGCTACACCCTTTGAGAATTTGTGTAGAGAATAAGAAGAAATGATCATTAATTTATAAAGTAACAATATCAAAGACAAGAGAAACATTCAGCCATTGAATTTACTAAAATCCACCATACAAAACCACCACCACAACCACTGAGTTGGTATGGAGATGAAATACTGTAGGAAGATATATCATCCGTATGAAAAATCAACAGCATGGTACAATACAGGGAGTATATTTAGTTATGTTGCTTCGAAAAAACCCACAAAACAAATCTATTATGCCATATGTAACGGGGAGACCTGTACTGACTCTTCTGATGTGTTCAAAGTGCTGCAGGAAGAGGGCAGCAGCCAGTCAATATTCGCCTGTCAGTCATGGCATTGACACGGAGAGCTGGGAGAGAGGGTGTGCGGGCTTTCCTTCTCTCTGAATGGCTGAAAGGCGGGTCTTGGGGGATTGCTGGCCCTATAAAATAACATTCTGCTGTTCCCTCAGGTCGGCCCTTCTGAAAAGACGCTCTGGTCCAGATCCGAGACACGGCCGGGAAGGAAAACCCCAAAAGAAAAGAGAACACAATAAAGAAAACAGTGTTAGCGGGGAAAACCATGGCCAGACCCCATTAGTATTTTTAGCAGGCTGAGGGAGCGGTGAGGGTAGGACGGAGACCCGGACCGTGCGGGTAGCGACGGTCGGGGTGAAGCTGCCGAGTGCAGCACCTTTTATCTGTAGTTTTTGATTACTGTGTTTTATTTTCCTTTTTTTTGTCCTTTTGCTTATTCTTTTGTTTGAGCACCTGCGAGTGCGCCGTTACTGAGAAGCGTTACCGACTCTGTTATCTCTGTGGCTCTGCATATCATTGTTGATAGGAAGACCACAGACAACAGCGCCCTCTGTGGGCCAAAAGTGGAATTGCCCCACCAATAATAAAACTGGGCACCTGTGCGATGTTTTCAAGTTCACTTGTGTCTCCCTTGTGTCAGTGAATTACCCACCACCCTTCTACACCATAAGATAAAATATATGGATTACATATCTGTATATAGTCCAAACCAATTAAATAGGAAATCAAGAATGTGCTCCGCTCATAGAAAAGTGTATGAATCTCAACTTGTGCTCCAGTGCCTGTAACCTTTTTCCTTTGGCAGTTTACTGGCGCTAAATGCTTAACCCCCTCCCGATGAACAGAACCATGCAGGTGCCAGAGTGGTCAGGCTGATTTTGTACACATCCATCCATCCATCAATTATCATTAACCGCGTACTCCTTTACAGGGTCGTGGTGAGCCGGAGCCTAACCCAGCATACACAGGGTGCAAGGCGAGATTACACCCTGGATGGGACGCCAGTCCATCGCAGGGCACCACACATACACACTCAAGAATATTTTGGGAGTGTTATGTTAACCCTTCTTTGAGTGATGGCGTTCGCTTTGCGTACCTGCAATTATTATTGGTGGTGTGCTCTTCTGTGAAACTATAAAATTAAATATATCACATTCAATTTAAGATGTTACCAGATAGTGCTGGGTTTGTTTTTTTTGGAGGGGGCTTCTAACATTGCTGATACAATACTGTACAATCCTCCAAAACCTACATTCACTTATTCACCATACTTTCAGTGAAGTATTATTTTTTGGCCAGACTTATGTTTGTTGTTGAATGGAAATTTTCTTTTGATCTTTAAAACAAATGTTAAAGCTCAAATTATAGTTTACATGTTAAATACTGTTAGTTGTGTGAGAAATGCTAGTCAAACGCAAACTCTGGGCACTTTTACTTGGCCATTCAGAGGTATGTCTTTGTTCAAGCCATATTTGCATTCCAGAGTCCGCAGAACGACAATCGCCACCCACAGACAGCTACGCAGCAGAGATTTCTGTATGAGAATACATGTATTGTGGGGGCGCGTATCTCACACTTAGCAACAAGCACGTAGATCCAGGCTACGCAGAGTTTACACACTTTTTTGAGAATAGACGCCCTAAGATTTGTTTTTCTGTTGCATTCCCCTTTCGTCGCTGTGTATATCACTTGCAATTATCAGACTGACAATTAATTAAACTACATTTGCATGTGGAATCTTTTAGCCCAAGCATATAAAACTGGTGTGTGGCATAGTGGCATGCGGGCAAGGCTGGTCAAGGCTGGTCAAGGGCAGTGTCACAAATAGCTGAGTTAGGTGGAGGTGTAAAAATAATAAAGTCCAGACAATAGTGTGATTTTCTAAAGTTTCCTTTCTTTTCCTTTATTCCTGCCTACAAACAATAGTAACCAGCACAGGACAATAAACAAAAGAAAATGTCCAAACAAAGGAGAAACGCTAAGTGAACTATCCCTTCTAGAACAATTTGTTCAGGTCTACCGAAAAATCACAGTTAGCATTTGTTTTATAAAAAAATCCCTCCGCACCTCTCCCATACTTCTTTCTAGTTTCAAAGACCAGCCTCAATTGCTACAGCACGGCCCCTTTATGTGCCGCGGGCAGCCACTAATCAGCGGAACACCAATCAGCGATCGGCTTTTAATCGCCTCCCAATTCTGGGACTTTCCAACACATTCCGTGTTGTTGCCCTCAACAAAGATGGCAACCATCCTTTCAGGACTTCCGCCCCAAAGGCAGAACTGCCACGTCACACAATCTCTGTTGGGGCCTTCTAGGCTGGCTCACAGCCCCTGGCGGCTGGGAGGGTGGATTACAACACGGGATCGCTTTACCTCGTCACAGGCAGAAATAGCAAAACACAGACCCGGAAAGCTGCTGTTCGGCCCTTTGTGCACTTTTATTCTTTCACAAACAAAACAAAAAGTTTAAACAAACAAATAATTTAAGAAAAAACAGCACACAAGCACGGCTATCTCGACACCTGAACTAACCTCTCTTACTGTTTAGGGTTGAGAACACCTTCACTGAACCATCTCAGCCCCCAAACACACATTCCTTTGTTCTTAAATACTGTGGTGTCTTCTCCAGGTGGCTAATTGATCAATCAGTCAATTAACCTCCCCAGAAAGACACCACACCAAACCAATTTAACATAATTAACATGTGGCTACTGAGCCAAGATTGTTGCCAGCCACAAAAACACATATTTAACTGTGCAGAGCCTCTGCCCTGTCACAAGGTGTTAGCTAGCAAGCCAGAGGAAACGGAGCGAGGCACACACAGAACCAGACAGGCGACAACAGGAGTGATGCACACAGCTCCGAGGTAGACGACAATGGGGTAAGACACACTGTCCCAGACGAAATGGGAGCGGGGCAAGCAAGATTGGTAAAAAAAGGTTTCAGCCCCAGGGAGACGATATGGTGACCTGACTAATTACAGAAGCAACCCACAAGAGAGATACTAACCAGAGACCTGTGGTGATCGTTACAGGGTTGCCTTGGCAAGGACAGGGCTCAGAGATAGTGTACAACTGAGAGCTGGGCTGCTTCATAGAAGTGGGTGTTGTGTTAACAGTGTTACTTACTGTGCAATTATGTGAATATTGTAACAGAGTGGCGACAGGACCGTTCAGTGCTGCGCAGTCAGAGGCAGCAGCTGCAGCAGGAACGGGGTCGTTGTCCCTGGACTGTGGACTGAGTGTGTTAGTTGTCATTCGTTGTGTTATGTCTGGATCTGTTAGGTGTGTTTTCTGTGCTCATTTACACAAATGTATTACTTTGAGCGAGGCACACACAGACCCAGACAGATGACAACAGGAGCGATGCACACAGCTCCTAGGCAGATGACAATGGAGTAAGACACACGGCCCCAGACGAAATGGGAGCGAGGCAAGCAAGATTGGGCGAAAGAGGTTTCAGCCCCATGCAGGGAGACAATATGGTGACTGGACAAATTACAGAAGCAACCCACGAGAGAGATACTGACCAGATACCTGTGGTGATTGGCACAGGGTTGCATTGTCAAGGACAGGGCTCAGAGATAGTGTACAACTGAGAGCTGGGCTGCTTCATAGAAGCTGGGTGTTGTGTTAACACTGTTACTGACTGTGCATGCATGTGAATATTGTAACAGAGTGGTGGCAGGACCGTTCAGTGCTGATTAGTGATTTCTGTAAAAACAAGCTGTGTCTGGGTAGTTACGTTTCTCTTTTGTTTGTCTTTATTTTATCAGCACCATAATCTTAATGAGCCTGAGAGCCCCTCGTCCAGCTGACTGCAGCAGACCACTACTGATTTAAAGAAGAAGCATGGAACTGCGGCTGGAGCTGCTGCTACAGACTACTCAGCACTGGACTTTGGGGGAAAACATCATTGGGAGGGCTGGGTGCTAGTTGTTATATATCTATGTTACGTGCATTGG
This sequence comes from Acipenser oxyrinchus oxyrinchus, assembly GCA_030684275.1. Taxonomy (NCBI): domain Eukaryota; kingdom Metazoa; phylum Chordata; class Actinopteri; order Acipenseriformes; family Acipenseridae; genus Acipenser; species Acipenser oxyrinchus. The sequence goes on along the minus strand of CM060248.1, from coordinate 60,499,773 downwards.
AAGCCTGCTGCCTTAGCAGTTGAGTTAGTAGGCAGTTTGTAATCAGTATGCACTTAAGTTAAGCGGGAGAGGTAGTGAAGGGGCGGTACTTCTCTTCGTCCATTCCAATGTGCTGCATAGGCTTTAAAGGGGAATTTTAGTTTAAAGATTTTAATCTGAGTGTTTGGATACTTTGAAATCTTTACTACCCCCACCCCCCACCCTCCCACACACACATATTTTTTTAAAAATAAACTGTTATAAACTTTCACTTTTGTCATCCATGAATTATTTTTTTCATTCTGTCTTGCTATTCCCTCAAAATATAAAGAACCTGATATATTATGAAATTGATATTTTGTTCTGTCCCTTATCGCACTGAACTTGCTTAGTCTGGTACATATTAAAAATAATTCCTTTGTGTCTTCAATCTTTTAACCCATTTCTGTATGCTGCTGTTTGAGGAGGTGTTGCACCTCTGTCACATTCGATTTTACAGTTTTGGAATCTCTCTGGCATTTTGAATTCACTGGGATTCCAAATGCTGTTATCTTGCCATAACAATAGAATGTACAGTTTGGATAAACAAACAGCACAAAGGCTCAATCAGAAAAGCTGTTATAAAAAAAAACAAACATGGATTTTATCCACTCAAAAGCCCTTTTGATATCTAGTTTAACTTTAAAATGTGCAATATCTTTGGGTGTTAAACGTTAGAAGTCTATGTTTAATCTGAAAGCCAGAACATAAACGGTTCGATATCAGCCCATTTGTGAGCATTTGTTTAGGTAACAAACAGTTTTTCTATTTCTAATGACAGGGCAGGGTCGTCATGGTGCAATCTTGTGGAACTTGCAAGATGTGAAAAAATGAGGCCAGCCAATTTTTGCTAATCACAGTCTTATCCATTATGAATATCTCAGGGCATTGATGCAATAATTTCTCAAGGATTTTACAGTGAGTGTACAAAAGAGAGATTAGCAGTAGATATGAACTAATTACCATTATAATCTTAAAGCTGCAGTATCCCACAATCATGTTAAGTCCTATACAAAATATAAGGGCTTCATTTTGCAATATGATAAAGACTTTAAACAGCAATTGGGAAAGAGTATAAAGTATCACAGCTAAGATATCCTGCTTGTTATTTATATTCACTTTGTATATCCGTTTCTGTTTTAGTCACCACATGCCGGTGACTTTTTAAAATTCAGAAGTTTAAAATATCAATATGGCCTCAATACAGGTCTCAAAGTAACCAGCAACAGTCTTGAACTAATAGATGTAAGAAATACCATATTAAGCTCTATGTGATGTTTCTTACTGATGTATTTGTGACATTCCCAAAGGGCAGAGTGTTGCAGAGGGACAGTTTAATGGTTACACCCTGGCGTACCAGCTGGTAGGAGCTTCTTTCTGTCATCACTGGCACCTGGATAAACATCTGTCGACTTCTGAACTCACCATCTATTGATCTCTCTGCCTCACTTCCAACACGAAAGCTCTTTGTACAATCAGTTCTATTCAATCAAACCCATTTTTTTAAACAATTATATCTCCATCCAGGTTCTAAAATAGCTTTTTGTACCCCTGATCTATCAGTAAAGTTATGATAAATCAATCAATCCATCAATTAATCAATCAATATTTATTTTATATACCACCTTTCATAGTAGACCACCATCACAAAGCGCTTTACAAGATAGTGAGGAACAATGCATAATACATTAAATACAGTGAATTACCAGGCATATTAGATTAAATACAACATTAAAAAACAATGCAATACATTAAATGTAGGCATAATACATTAAATAAAAGGCTAGGATGTGAATTCTAAACATTGTGGAATGTGTGTATCAAGCAGAATCATATGAATAAGATGGAGTAAAAAACCTGAAATAGCAATTTAGACAACAGCTAATAACAGATACCAGGCTTAGAGAGCATTAAAAACAAGAGAGAACAAGTGGGTCTTGAGAGTTGATTTGAAGCGAGTGATAGTGGGAGTTGCATGTGTTAAAGCTGGGACAGAGTTCCAGAGAGTCAGGGCCATGAAGCTAAACGAGCGCTCTGAGTCAGACAGCAGGCCTGAGTCAGTGGACCTCAGCCTGCAGGCCGGGACACAGTGGAAATAACTGGGAAGATCCTTTTTTAGTGATTTAAAAGACAACACTGGCATAGAGAACACTGGCATCTCATACCTCTCAAGCAACTCTTATTTTGCTAAAGACTTAATTTGGGTCAAATAAATGTTGTTGATCATGGTTCACTTTTAACCAATTAACCAATAACATTGAATGGGCACGAATGCAATTCAAGCCCACTAAATCAAGGAGCATAATTAAAGGTCAAGTAGTAGATAAAAACATTCTTCATTAATGGTGAGGCAATACCAACAGTGTCTGAGAAGCCAGTGAAAAGTCTTGGGAGATGGTACGACTGGGATCTAAAGGACACAGTTCGTGTGGGAGAAGTTAGACAACAAGCAGTGGAAGGGTTGAAGAGCATAGACAGCAGCGCTTTACCAGGCAAACTAAAACTCTGGGGCTTTCAGTTTGGTCTACTGCCGAGGTTGCTGTGGCCACTGACTGTGTACGAGGTGTCTTTGACAACAGTAGAGAAGCTTGAAGCTTTAATCAGTTCATACATCAGGAAATGGTTGGGAGCTCCACGCTGCCTCAGTAGAGTGGGACTTTATGGTAAAGGAATACTGCAGCTACCAGTCTCCGCTCTAACCGAGGAGTTTAAGTGTGCCAAGGTCCGACTGGAAATGACATTAGTAGAGTCACGCGACAAATGCGTAAGGGTGGCTGCACCTGTGTTGAAAACTGGAAGAAAGTGGGTAGCAAAGAAAGCTGTGGAGGATGCAAAGGCTGCCCTTCGAATTGGTGATATCATGGGGCAAGCTCAGCATGGAAGAGGGGGTCTTGGTCTCAGTTCAGCTCCTCCTACATGGCACAAGGCAGCCCCAGCTCAACGGAGGAAGCTGGTAGTCAACGAGGTGCAAAAGCAGGAGGAGAGGATGAGGTGCGTAAAGGCCGTTTCCCAGGCCAAGCAGGGAGAATGGATGAGATGGGAGAGTGTGGAACAACGCAAGATTGGCTGGCAAGACCTATGGTCAATGGAACAGAGCAGGATCAGTTTCCTCATCAGGTCAACATATAATGTTCTCCCATCACCACAGAACCTAAACCTCTGGATAGGAGAGGATCCCTCATGTCCTTTGTGTTCATCACCTGCAACATTAAGGCACATTTTGACAGGATGTAAGGTGGCTCTTAGCCAAGGACGGTTTACTTGGCGCCATGACCAGGTGCTGCGATGTTTGGCCTTAGCATTGGAAGACAAGCGTAACATGACCAATAAGTTACCACCAGGTCCATCAAAACATTACACACAAAAGACAATATTCCTCCGCCCAGGAGATCAACCACCAAAAAAAGGTGTTAAAACCAATCCTCGCCCAGGACAACTGGAAGCTGCTAGAGACTGTTGCGTCGCACAGTGAAGAACTTATCTGAAGCAGTAGAGAGGAGCAGCAACTGGTTGTGGTTGAGACAGAAAGATTCTGGCTGGGGATCTCAAGCACAATAGAAAGAAAGAAGCGCTGATGTACGGGTAAGTAAGCTGGGCTGAGTTGAGTGGGGGACGGAGGGGGGTGATGCTGGGACGCCAGAATCACCGTCGAGACCCTCTTGAGGTGTCGTGAGCTAGTCGACGAAAAACCGAGGATGGAAGGTGCCCACTTGAAGACCCCAGAGATATACCCTACTTCGCTCAATCCAGACAGTTGTCATACTGATGCGCTGGGGAGACCGCACTGTGGTTGATCCCCGGAGCCAGCATCGCAGTCGTTGTGTGTGCTGATGCGCCAGGGAGGGAAATAAGCTGATCCCTGGAGCCAGCATTACACTTCAGCCATCAACACCAGACAGTAGGAGATCTACATCATCATATGGAAGGAAACGCAAATGGACAGAGACACAGATGGATCACATTAGTTTACTGTAAAGCTACGTCTTAGTTGGTGCTTATCTTGGCGAGAGCCGAGTTCAAATCAGCATGAAGTTTTAACATCTACTCTCGTGTAATGGAAATCTTAACAACATACAGTACATTATGTGGAGGGTTGACGAGAACATTAGACTTAGCTAAGTTTGCCATTAGTTGTTTTAGAAGTGTAGATGGGAAGTTTCATGTTTTGTAATAGATAATTACAATGAATGTACCTGTAGGTAATTGAGAAATATATAGATGCTATTGACTAATATAATAGATCAGCGGATTTAAACTAATTACTATTTAATGTTTAAGCAACACATTTTCAGATTTCATGACGTTTGTTATAATTGTAATGAATCTGTTGTATCCCACTGAATAATTATCATTCACAATATATGAATCATAAGACTATACAATAACTGTGAACTGATTGGTTCTTGATTTTTCTAAGTTAACTATAAATTGCAAAAAAATTGAAGCAGTCACAGATCGCAGTTAATAAGAAAATATTTTATTACATTCTACATTGTTCAGGAAAAAAAGGTAAATCATTTTTGTATTAATCTGACTGTCTTGTAATTATATTTCTAAGTTTTAATTGTCAGTTCTTGTTTAAAGTTATTTAAAGTTTATAATGGAGAAATACTAACATGGAGAAAATATATAATACAAAAAAGTATACCATAACAATGAGGTTTACAGATCTGAATGATAAAACCATGCTAGGCAATACACACATGCAAATAATGGCATAAATTGTTAAAGTTTCAAATACTCAACACAGTAATATTTTGTTCCCAGGACATTTTTTTTATTATTAATTTTGTTTAATCCTACAGCAACATTTTGCACAATGAGGACTCTGATTCTGGTGATCGGCCTGGTGGGTCTTTGTTCCTGTCTTCCGGTAGGTTCTACCAATTTCAAAAACATTCAAAACAGATATATACAGTACAGCAAATGCCTCAATTGTGAATGAAATGAATGGAATTCACATGGTTTTGACCTGCGTGATTGTACTTTTTTTTACAAATCCCCCAATTTCTAATAAGCCTTCATTATTCAATTAAATTTCCTGTAGCTATCATTTGTTATCTAGATTAGTCCAGCCACAGCAAATTGCAATGACATGGTGAAGTGACTTGTGAATTGCTGTTCATGAAGATCTTTTTCTGTTTAAAAGGTTTCTGAGGACCACCACATCGAAGAGCGGTCAGCAAGTCATGAAGTGAGTGCAATACAGTATTACTTCATGCCAATGTTTTACACTCAACACACCAGAGGCTTTTACAGTAAAACCTGTTTAATAATACTCTCTGTCACAGACAGAATATAATGGGATTCAATATGGCAAATTCATGATAATCACTTTGGTTAATATAAAATAGCAAGTGCAATAACACAATTCAGAGTGTTCAAATATGGTTAAAAATACACCAGACTATAATAATTGACTATATCACGTGTTATTGCATTCTTCTCACACTCTGGTTAATATCAATCACATTTTTTCAGTCATTGAGGTAAGAACTGTAGGTTGGTGTACAGTGTTGACATGTTTAGACACAAACACAATACAGTATACAGAACACTGCAATGGGCATAGTTATAGTTTTTAATTTTTACAATGTGTTGTACTCTAGTAGATTTTCTGGTATAGGGTTATTATTATTATTGGACACAGTTGTAATCAAAGCTATGCTTAGTACTGTATTACAGGTCCACAGATCAGAACAGAATTATCAATAATGATAGTGCGTTTGAATGCTTATAATCAATCTATCATCCTGTCCTCCTCTAACAAACCCCACTGACTTTTTCGACCTTTTCCTCCCTCCTCAAACCCCCATCCTCCCCAATTCTCATCCTTTACACCTGATGACTTTGCCTCCTTCTTCTGCTACAAAGTAGATGACATTCAGAAGCTATTCTCCAAACCATCTTCTGGATAATAATAATAATAATAATAATAATAATAATAATAATAATAATAATAATAATAATAATAATAATAATAATAATAATGTATATGAACTCATATTTTATGCTTGTATGCTAGTTATTTCTTATTTTTCTTCCACAGGGCTTCAGATTCAGACCATATCCACCTCCTTTCAATCCATCCATTCCATCTTATCCATCCATTCCATTCAATCCATTCAATCCATCACAAGGGAATGATCTGATTTCCTTACTGACCCTCCTTCGATTGCTTCCTTTTCTGACTCCGCCCCGCCCCGCCCGCCCCGCCCCTGCTCCAGCTCCAGCTCCAGCTCCAGCTCCAGGAGGAGGTTAACGCGATCGGAATTATCTTAAATTGTGTTTTGTCAAGACAGACTCTGCTCAGACTGTCAATTTATTAAAATAAATACATTTATCAACAGCAAAATCTTTGTGTTAAGTCATTCTGTATTACATTTCCTATATATGTTTTTGTGGGTTTTAAGGATTTTTTTTTAAAGCAAATGATGAACAAGGGTAATAGCATTGGAAAGGCCACTTACTATGGAATCTAGTGTAACAGGTTTCTCACAGAACACACTAGTTTTAGGCAGCATTACATATGATACAGGTGAACTATTTACCCAAGTCATTTTAAAACTGCAGTGTTCCACAATCATGTTTACTTTTACAAAAAATATAATTCAGCTGCACCCTTTGAGAATTTGTGTAGAGAATAAGAAGAAATGATCATTAATTTATAAAGTAACAATATCAAAGACAAGAGAAACATTCAGGCATTGAATTTACTAAAATCCACCATACAAAACCACCACCACAACCACTGAGTTGGTATGGAGATGAAATACTGCAGGAAGATATATCATCCATATGAAAAATCAACAGCATGGTACAATACAGGGAGCATATTTAGTTTTGTTGCTTCGAAAAAAACCACAAAACAAATCTATTATGCCATATGTAACGGGGAGACCTGTACTGACTCTTCTGATGTGTTCAAAGTGCTGCAGGAAGAGGGCAGCAGCCAGTCAATATTCTACGGTGGCCCTGAAGTGCAAAACCCAACAACATTAAGGGAAACGCTGCAACATTAAGGAAAACACAACGACATTAAGAAAAACGCTGCAACATTAAGGAAAACACAACGACATTAAGAAAAACGCTGCAACATTAAGAAAAACACAACAACATTAAGCAAAACACAACGACATTAAGGAAACGCTACAACATTAAGGAAAACACAACGACATTAAGAAAAACGCTGCAACATTAACTTCAAACCGGAAAGGGTAGGTACAGTACTGTGCAAAAGTTTTAGGCAGGTGTGAAAAAATGCTGTAAAGTAAGAATGCTTTCAAAAATGGACATGTTAATAGATTATATTTATCAATTAACTAAATGCAAAGTGAGTGAACAGAAGAAAAATCTAAATCAAATCCATATTTGGTGTGACAACCCTTTGCCTTCAAAACAGCATCAATTCTTCTAGGTACACTTGCACAAAGTCAGGGATTTTGTAGGCATATAGTCAGGTGTATGATTAAACAATGATACCAAACAGGTGCTAATGATCATCAATTCAATATGTAGGTTGAAACACAATCATTAACTGAAACAGAAACAGCTGTGTAGGAGGAATAAAACTGGGTGAGGAACAGCCAAACTCAGCTAACAAGGTGAGGTTGCTGAAGACAGTTTACTGTCAAAAGTCATACACCATGGCAAGACTGAGCACAGCAACAAGACACAAGGTAGTTATACTGCATCAGCAAGGTCTCTCCCAGGCAGAAATTTCAAGGCAGACAGATGTTTCCAGATGTGCTGTCCAAGCTCTTTGAAGAAGCACAAAGAAACGGGCAACGTTGAGGACCGTGAGACGCAGTGGTCGGCCAAGGAAACTTACTGCAGCAGATGAAAGACACATCATGCTTACTTCCTTCGCAATCGAAGATGTCCAGCAGTGCCATCAGCTCAGAACTGGCAGAAAACAGTGGGACCCTGGTACACCCATCTACTGTCCGGAGAAGTCTGGTCAGAAGTGGCCTTCATGGAAGACTTGCGGCCAAAAAGCCATACCTCCGACGTGGAAACAAGGCCAAGCGACTCAACTATGCACGAAAACACAGGAACTGGGGTGCAGAAAAATGGCAGCAGGTGCTCTGGACTGATGAGTCAAAATTTGAAATATTTGGCTGTAGCAGAAGGCATTTTGTTCGCCGAAGGACTGAGAGCGGTACACGAATGAGTGTCTGCAGGCAACAGTGAAGCATGGTGGAGGTTCCTTGCAAGTTTGGGGCTGCATTTCTGCAAATGGAGTTGGGGATTTGGTCAGAATTAATGGTCTCCTCAATGCTGAGAAGTACAGGCAGATACTTATCCATCATGCAATACCATCAGGGAGGCATCTGATTGGCCCCAAATTTATTCTGCAGCATGACAACGACCCCAAACATACAGCGAAAGTCATTAAGAACTATCTTCAGTGTAAAGAAGAACAAGGAGTCCTGGAAGTGATGGTATGGCCCCCACAGAGCCCTGATCTCAATATCATCGAGTCTGTCTGGGATTACATGAAGAGAGAGAAGCAACTGAGGCTGCCTAAATCCACAGAAGAGATGTGGTTAGTTCTCCAAGATGTTTGGGCCAACCTACCTGCCGAGTTCCTTCAAAAACTGTGTGCAAGTGTACCTAGAAGAATTGATGCTTGATGCTGTTTTGAAGGCAAAGGGTGGTCACACCAAATATGGATTTGATTTAGATTTTTCTTCTGTTCACTCACTTTGCATTTAGTTAATTGATAAATATAATCTATTAACATGTCTATTTTTGAAAGCATTCTTACTTTACAGCATTTTTTCACACCTGCCTAAAACTTTTGCACAGTACTGTACATAGGAAAAGGGGTTCCACATCACTGATAGGAGGAACAACCTGTCAATCACTGTGCTGTGGAACTGTGTGACGAACACAGTCCATATTAATACAATATAATTTCCCTGCACTTTGTCCTTAATATCTTGTAAGGTATACTAAAATAAAATAAAAAAATAAAAAATATATATTTTAGCACTTATATATAATAGACTGTGTTACGCATTTTAATTAATAATAATGATAATAATAAAGTAGCCTATAAGTGCTAAAATAAGTTTTTTTTTTTATTAAGCTGGCAAGGAGGAATTGATTGATGTTGGTTAAGATGATCGGAGCAGGTTAAATGCCCCGTCCGGCAGGGTTTAACTTGGTCCGGCTTTTACCCATTCCTGTGTATTTACACACAAATAT
>CM060248.1:60457718-60490042 GCA_030684275.1 Acipenser oxyrinchus oxyrinchus | reverse complement strand
CCAAATATATTGCACATTTTAAATGTAAACTTGATATCAAAAGGGCTTTTGAGTGGATAAAATCCATGTTTTTGGGTTTTTATAACAGATTTTCTGGTTGAGACTTTAAACTAAAATTCCCCTTTAAAGTCAATGCAGCACATTGGAATGGACGAAGAGAAATACGCCGCCCCCTTCACTACCTCTCCCGCTTAACTTAAGTGCATACTGATTACAAACTGCCTACTAACTCAACTGCTAAGGCAGCAGGCTTCCAATGCACGTAACATAGATATATAACAACTAGCACCCAGCCCTCCCAATGATGTTTTCCCCCAAAGTCCAGTGCTGAGTAGTCTGTAGCAGCAGCTCCAGCCGCAGTTCCATGCTTCTTCTTTAAATCAGTAGCGGTCTGCTGCAGTCAGCTGGACGAGGGGCTCTCAGGCTCATTAAGATTATGGTGCTGATAAAATAAAGACAAACAAAAGAGAAACGTAACTACCCAGACACAGCTTGTTTTTACAGAAATCACTAAGCAGCAGGCAAGCAAGTTAGATTGCTAATAATAATATTGTAACAGATTCCAGCGGTGGAGCAAAGATTGAGGAGTCAGCATTTAAAAATGAACAGGTGCTTTTATTCAGAATGTACACAGGTCAGGAACCGACGACACACTACACCCTCAACCAGGCCAAGCTCTCTTATATACAGCTCAGCCGGACCTGGCTGGGGACAACCAGACATAAAATAATAAACAAAGTAATACATTTGTGTAAATGAGCACAGAAAACACACCTAACAGATCCAGACATAACACAACGAATGACAACTAACACACTCAGTCCACAGTCCAGGGACAACGACCCCGTTCCTGCTGCAGCTGCTGCCTCTGACTGCGCAGCACTGAACGGTCCTGTCGCCACTCTGTTACAATATTCACATAATTGCACAGTAAGTAACACTGTTAACACAACACCCACTTCTATGAAGCAGCCCAGCTCTCAGTTGTACACTATCTCTGAGCCCTGTCCTTGCCAAGGCAACCCTGTAACGATCACCACAGGTCTCTGGTTAGTATCTCTTGTGGGTTGCTTCTGTAATTAGTCAGGTCACCATATCGCCTCCCCTGGGGCTGAAACCTTTTTACCAATCTTGCTTGCCCCGCTCCCATTTCGTCTGGGACAGTGTGTCTTACCCCATTGTCGTCTACCTCGGAGCTGTGTGCATCACTCCTGTTGTCGCCTGTCTGGTTCTGTGTGTGCCTCGCTCCGTTTCCTCTGGCTAGCTAGATAACACCTTATGACAGGGCAGAGGCCCAGTACAGTTAAATATGTGTTTTTGTGGCTCGCAGCCATCTTGGCTCAGTAGCCACATGTTAATTATGTTAAATTGGTTTGGTGTGGTGTCTTTCTGGGAAGGTTAATTGACTGATTGATCAATTAGCCACCTGGAGAAGACACCACAGTATTTAAGAACAAAGGAATGTGTGTTTGGGGGCTGAGATGGCTCAGTGAAGGTGTTCTCAACCCTAAACAGTAAGAGAGGTTAGTTCAGGTGTCGAGATAGCCGTGCTTGGGTGCTGTTTTTTATTAAATTATTAGTTTGTTTAAACTTTTTGTTTTGTTTGTGAAAGAATAAAAGTGCACAAAGCGCCGAACAGCAGCTTTCCGGGTCTGTGTTTTGCTATTGCTGCCCTTGAGCAGCCTTGACCAGCCTTGAGCAGCCTTGACCGCACGCCACTATGCCACACACCAGTTTTATATGCTTAGGCTAAATGATTCCACATGCAAATGTAGTTTAATTAATTGTCAATCTGATAATTGCAAGTGATATACACAGCGACGAAAGGGGAATGCAACAGAAAAACAAATCTTAGGGCATCTATTCTCAAAAAAGAGCGTAAACCATGTGTAGCCTGGATCTACGTGCTTGTTGCTAAGTGTGAGATACGCACCCCCACAATACATGTATTCTCATACAGAAATCTCTGCTGCGTAGCTGTCTGTGGGTGGAGATTGTCATTCCGCGGACTCTGGAATGCAAATATGGCTTGAACAAAGACACACCTCTGAATGGCCAAGTAAAAGTTTGCATTTGACTAGCATTTCTCACACAGCTAAGAGTATTTAACATGTCAACTACAATTTGAGCTATAACATTTGTTTTAAAGGTCGAAAGAAAGTTTCCTTTCAACAACAAACATAAGTCTGGCTAAAAAAATAATACTTTGCTGAAAGTATGGTGAATAAGTGAAAGTAGGTTTTGGAGGATTGTACAGTATTGTATCAGCAATGCTAGAAACCCCCACAAAAAACAAACCCAGCACTATTTGGTAACATCTTAAATTGAATGTGATATATTTAATTCTATAGTTACACAGAAGAGCACATCAACAATAGTAATTACAGGTATGCAAAGCTAACACCATCACTCAAAGAAGGGTTAACATAACACTCCCAAAATATTCTGTTGATTTCATACAATGGCAACTTTTGAATACAGAACAAGTGGCTTCTTCTGGCTAAGAAATCTTGTAGTTTTGTATCATAGCACTTTTGCACAATTATGTGACGATAAATGCAACCCTCCAGTGAAAAAAAACAATATGTTTCACAGTTAAGCAGGCATATTAGTGCTTGTAGAAAAATGGATAAACTTGAGACTCCACACACTTATCAGCTTTAGTTTCACGATCATAATAATAACACACCTACCTTAGTTTTGTAATTAGCCCTTGGCTCAGTGACAAATATAGCATATTGTAATATAATGATGGCTGACTTTACCTGGAGAAAAACACAAGGATCCCTGTGAAGTATAGGGCTTAATCACATTCACTAGGTGACTGCAGCAGCTTCACTGGAGGAACGAATGAACGTGATTTTTTTTTTTTTTTTTGCTAGTTCCTTAAAACAAATAGAGTCAATAGAGTTTGAAACATTTAAAACAGAAGTAAACATGTGCATTGCTATAAAATAAATCAACAGACAAGTTAATAATTTATTATTATTATTATTATTATTATTATTATTATTACTAACAACTGTCTCACACAGGGTTTGTGTTTCAATCATAATTGTCGTTGTCTTCTTCTGTGTTTAATACTCATGGCCGCTAGGCTAAAGCTCCAATGTGCCCCTTACTCCTGCTCTCAGGCTGTGTAGTTTACGAGTCTTAAAATGCGAATATCTTCCGTGTATCTGTGAGAATGCCTATTTTTAGCGAAACCACACCTACTTTTAATCCTGCCTGCCCTGAAGCACATAGCTGTGCTCCAGATGTGTGCGCGCTTTTCTCTTTCTCATTCCAGAATGCGAATAGCAGCTCCGACCCCGCGTAAACCTTTCTTCACGCGTGTAAATACCCTTATGAGGCGCTAAGTCCTTTGAGAGTATACACCTTAGTGATTAAATAAATAAATTCAATACTAAAAACACACATTAGTAACAGAATATAAAATAAGTGCAATCAAACAATAGTTTTAAAATGTAGTGCAAAATAAGTCAATTGAATAGTGCACACAAACAATAAATACCATATAAATCAAACAAATAGTGTATACAAATAATAAATGTAAAACAACATGTGTACAACATCAGCCTGACCACTTTGGCACCTGCATGGTTATGTTCATCGGGGAGGGGGGTTAAGCATTTAGCGCCAGTAAACTGCTGCATGAAAAAGGTTACAGGCACCGGAGCACAATCCGAGATTCATACACTTTTCTATGAGCAGGACGCATTCTTGATTTCCTATTTCATTTGTTTAGACTACATACAGATATGTAATCCATATATTCTATCTTAAGGCATAATAGATTTATTTTGTGTTTTTATTTTAAGCAAGAGAACTAAATATACTCCCTGTATTGTACCATGCTGTTGACTTTTCATATGGATGATATATCCTCCTACAGTATTTCATCTCCATACCAACTCTGGTGGAATTGTATGGTGGATTTTAGTAAATTCAATTCAATTTTTCTCATGTATTTGATATTGTTACTTTATAAATTAATGATCATTTCTTCTTATTCTCTACACAAATTCTCAAAGGGTGCAGCTGAATTATATTTTTTGTTAAAGTAAACATGATTATGGAACACTGCAGTTTTAAAATGACTTGGGTAAATACTTATCCTGTATCATATGTAATGCTGCCTAAAACTAGTGTGCTCTGTGAGAAACCTGTTGCGCTAGATTCCATGGTAAGTGGCCTTTCCAATGGCATTGCCCTTGTTAATCATTTGCTTTAAAAAAATCCTTAAAACCCACAAAAACATATATGGGAAATGTAATACAGAATGACTTAACACAAGGATTTTGCTGTTGATAAATGTATTTATTTTAATAAATTGACAGTCTGAACAGAGTATGTCTTGACAAAACACAATTTAAGATAATTCAGACTGTTCCGATCGCGTTAACCTCCTCCTGGAGCTGGAGCAGGGGCTGGAGCTGGAGCAGGGCAGGGGCAGGGGCGGGGCAGGGCGGGGCAGGGGCAGGAGTCAGAAAATTAAGCAATCGAAGGAGGGTCAGTAAGGAAATCAGATCATTCCCTTGTGATGGATTGGATGGATTGAATGGAATGGATGGATAAGATGGCATGGATGGATAGAAAGGAGGTGGATATGGTCTGAATCTGAAGCCCTGTGGAAGAAAAACAAGAAATAACTAGCATACAAGCATAAAATATGAGTTCATATACATTATTATTATTATTATTATTATTATTATTATTATTATTATTATTATTATTATTATTATTATTATCCAGAAGATGGTTTGGAGAATAGCTTCTGAATGTCATCTACTTTGTAGCAGAAGAAGGAGGCAAAGTCATCAGGTGTAAAGGATGAGAATTGGGGAGGATGGGGGTTTGAGGAGGGAGGAAAAGGTCGAAAAAGTCAGTGGGGTTTGTTAGAGGAGGACAGGATGATAGATTGATTATAAGCATTCAAACGCACTATCATTATTGATAATTCTGTTCTGATCTGTGGACCTGTAATACAGTACTAAGCATAGCTTTGATTACAACTGTGTCCAATAATAATAATAACCCTATACCAGAAAATCTACTAGAGTACAACACATTGTAAAAATTAAAAACTATAACTATGCCCATTGCAGTGTTCTGTATACTGTATTGTGTTTGTGTCTAAACATGTCAACACTGTACACCAACCTACAGTTCTTACATCTATGACTGAAAAATGTGATTGATATTAACCAGAGTGTGAGAAGAATGCAATAACACGTGATATAGTCAATTATTATACTTGTGCGTGTTTTTAACCATATTTGAACACCCTGAATTGTGTTATTGTTCTTATAAAATGCCAGCCTCCACCCCTCCCAAAGTTGTCACGACAATCAGGTGGAATGGTTCTAACCTGTGCTGGTATGGTGAAGCATCTGCACAGGTTGGAGCACTTGTTAGCCAATGAGATTGGTCCATCGATTATTGCTTTTTATATTAACCAAAGTGATTATCATGAATTTGCCATGTTAAATCCCATTATATTCTGTCTGTGACAGAGAGTATTATTAAACAGGTTTTACTGTAAAAGCCTCTGGTGCGTTGAGTGTAAAACATTGGCATGAAGTAATACTGTATTGCACTCACCTCATCACTTGCTGACCGCTCTTCGATGTGGTGGTCCTCAGAAACCTTTTAAACAGAAAAAGATCTTCATGAACAGCAATTCACAAGTCACTTCACCATGTCATTGCAGTTTTGCTGTGGCTGGACTAATCTAGATAACAAATGTCTTTTTATTTTATGCATTAGTAACTCAGATGAAAATATTTAAGTGTCTTATTTCTTATATTGATAGTTGCAGGAGATGTAATTGAATAAAGAAGGCTTATTAGAAATTGGGGGATTTGTAAAAAAATTACAATCAATGCAGGTGAAAACCATGTGAATGCCATTCACTTCATTCACAATTGAGGCATTTGCAGTACTGTATATATTTGTTTTTAATGTTTTTGAAATTGTGAGAACCTACCGGAAAACAGGAACAAAGACCCACCAGGCCGATCACCAGAATCAGAGTCCTCATTGTACAAAACGTTTCTGTAGGATTAAACAAAATTAATTAAAAAAAGTCAGTCCTGGGAACAATATATTACTGTGTTGAGTATTTGAAACTTTAACAATTTATGCCATTATTTGCATGTGTGTATTGCCTAGCATGGTTTTATCATTCAGACCTGTAAATCTCATTGTTATGGTATACTGTTTTGTATTATATATTTTCTCCATGTTTTTAAATAGTATTTAGTTGCCATTATAAACGTTAAATAACTTTAAACAACAACTGACAATTAAAACTTAGAAATCTGAATACAAGACAGTCATATTAATACAAAAATGATTTACCTTTTTTCCTGAACAACGTAGAATGTAATAAAATACTCTCTTATTACTTGTGATCTGTGACTGCTTCAATTTTTTTGCAATTTATTCTTAACTTCGAACAATACACAACCAATCAGATCACAGTTATGGTATAGTCTTATGATTCACATATTGTGAATGATAATTATTCAGTGGGATGCAACAGATTCATTAGAATTATAACAAACCTTATGAAATCTGAAAATGTGTTGCTTAATCATTAAATAGCAATTAGTTTAAATCCGCTGATCTATGATATTAGTCAATAGCATCTATATATTTCTCAAGTACCTACAGTTACATTCATTGTAATTATCTATTACAAAACATGAAACTTCCCATCTGCACTTCTAAAACAACTAATGGCAAACTTAGCTAAATCTAATGTTCTCGTCAACCCTCCACATACTGTATTGTATGTTGTTAAAAGTGAATCATGTTCAACAACATTTATTTGGCGCAAATGAAGTCTTTAGCAAAATCAGAGTTGGTTGAGAGGTATGAGAGTCCAGTGTTGTCTATGACATCTTTTAAATCACTAAAAAAGGACCTTCCCTATTATTTATCATATCTTTACTGATAGATCAGAGGTACTGGTGGACCAATTCATTGTAGGATTAATTAAAAAAAATAAAACAAATAAAAGCTATTTTAGAACCTGGATGGAGATACAATTGTTTAAGAAAATGGGTTTGATTGAATAGAACTGATTGTACAAAGAGCTTTCGTGTTGGAAGTGAGGCAGTGAGATCAACAGAGGGTGAGTTCAAAAGTCGACAGATGTTTATCCAGGCGACACTGATGACAGAAAGAAGCTCCTACCAGCTGGTACACCAGGGTGTAACCATTAAACTGTCCCTCTGCAACACTCTGCCCTTTGGGAATGTAACAAATGTCACAAGTGACCAGGTTTAGCTTGGGTGGAAAAAAATTTTTTTTTTTACAAACACAATTTTTTGTTATGCACTGTATTTTGCTCTGATTGAATTGTAGTTGAATTTACTGTGTTATTTACCCCTTGTTTGGATGACGGAGAAACTATCTATTGTTTGGAGTGCCATTTTTCTTTCGTGTTGTTTTTATTTCCTTTCACTTGTTGTCTGTCTACTCACGTCGGGACATAACGAGTTGCCATGGACACGACCGGCAGACATCAGCTGAATTCCATGCAATACTCTATTTCCCCTATAAAAAAACACTACTCCAGGATACGGGAGGCAGATGCAATAGGACAGACAACGGGAACGGCCAAGTAGATTGCAGGGAGGAGCCTGTGTGACTTTTGAACTGGTGCGCTTATTCCAGGAAGTACTAGGAGGAACCATAGTCAGCGGCGATAAACCTGACCTGGAGGGCGAATAAAAGAAACAGTGGATTTGTGAGGCCGGGATCAAAGTACAAACCGGAGGGACTCGCACTGTATGAGGAAGTACTTGTCTTTTTTGGAATTCGATAGAAATTATTATTCCGAGATCTACCTGTATTTGTCTGGACTTTATTGCATAGTTAATGCACTGGTTGGTGTTGGAACACACACCTAATTATTGGGATCTGTAACCTTAGTATACCATAAGGATTTGTAACGGGATACTGATGGTATTTGCATGTAGTATTAGTAAATTAAAGCCCTTGTTGTTCAATAAGACAAGTGCAATATTAATCACAGGTTACTGTACCTGTCAGTTACGGGATTTTGTGCTTAGAGCTGCTTTTAAATCAGATCTTTCTGCCATTTCGTGGCAACTGTATCCGCAGGTACCCGGGCCGAGGGTTTTGCGGAACGCTTGGAAGGATTTGGAAGCTTTGCCCATGGAGACAGTAACCAGCCCCTCACTTCTAACGGGTGCCTGCAAGTTTTGGGGGAGGATGCAGGAGAAGAGGACCGGGCTCGCCTCAGGCCCTGAACATTACGCTTGGCTGAGTCTACAGAACTGCCACGGTCATTCTATAAAGGGTGTGAGTGATTCCCGTGAAGGGCCTACTTTGGGAGGACCTATCTTGCTCAGTGTATTGCTAACAGCTTGTCTACTAGTTGGAAAATCACGCTTGCTGAATGTGCTGCTAACGAGTCTTTTTGATATTTATTCTGGACGCTGCTATTGTTTAACATGCTGCTAACGAGTTATTGATACTTACCTTGAATGCTGCTGTTGTTCAACACGCTGCTAACGAGTTTGGTTTATACCTCTTATGCCTATTAATTGATCAATGCATTTAACAAGTCGTTCCCCTTGTATCCCTCAGTATTATTGAAGTGTAAATAAGATGTTTAGTTGTCTATACTGTGCACTTTACAAATTAATACTTACTGCTATTAGTTTAACTAGATTATATATTGGGTAACACGAATTGAGTATTATAATAGATGTTTTTAAGTTACAAAGTTATTGGTACTATAATAGTAGAATAGCTCAATTACTAATGTGAGCTTGAATGTATAGGTGCTTATGTGATTTGTATGGTGTATGTTAGTGCTAAACTGTTATACCAGCTACTGCAAGGCCAGCCCTGGGAGTCAGGCGAGAGGCACTCTCTGGCACTCAGAGCCGGGACAGACTCCATCTGTAGGTCTGGCCCCTGAACGGAACCACCTGTCCGCCTTTGGGCTCTCAGACGTGGTTGTTAGTACAGTGCAGAATGCTAGGGCTTCCTCCAGAAGGTCGTTGTACGCCTATAAATTGAGGTATTTTCAAGACTGGTGTATGGCCAGAGGTCATGACCCTATCTCTTGCCCTATAGCAAGTATTTTACAATTCCTGCAAGAACTGCTAGAGGCGAGTAAATCACCCTCTACACTGAAAGTGTACCTGGCAGCCACATCTGCATGCCATGTCCCTATTGACTCGATGTCCCCAAGCACTAAGTTCCTGGTGATCCGTTTTCTGAAGGGCGCTCGGCAGTTACGTCCTCCTAGAAGGGACGTTCTCCCCTAATGGAGTCTAGACGTGGTACTGGAGGCTCACACTAAGGCCCCGTTTAAGCCTATACATTCCATAGATGAAATACCTCTCTATGAAGACAGCCTTTTTAATTGCCATCACCTCCGCTAAGCGGGTCACCTCCGCTAAGCGGGACGATGGAAAGAGGGTATTGTTATGTACGAACTCCAGTTTTCCTCCCTAAGGTAGTTACAGCTTTCCACTTAAACCAGTCAGTGGAACTAGAGGCTTTCCATCCCCCTCCTTTTTTCTTCGGAGGAGGATCTGAGACTGAACTCCCTCTGCCCAGTTCGGGCATTGAGATGTTATGTTGGCAGAATGAGAGTTCTGCGTCAATCTGACCAGCTCTTCATCTGTCATGGTGTAAGGACCCTGGGTCAGGCCCTGTCAAAGCAGCAGCTGTCTCACTGGATTTTGGACACAGTTTCGACTGCATATACTAATGCCGGCCTACCCCCACCTACCAGAGGAGTGGCTACATCATGGGCCCTCTTTAGAGAAGCCTCATTGAGTGACATATGTACTGCGGCTAGCTGGGCTACTCCGCATACTTTCATCAGGTTCTACCAAATTAATGTGGTAGATCCCTCTATGCCTTCATTAGACACAAGGGTCCTTGAGGTTGCAACACTAACTGTGGTTTTGTGGTCTCCAGACATCCCTCATCTGCTGTCTCCGCTCACGCTCCCTTGCGACGGCTTTGGTATACTTTTCCAAAAACGTTAGGTTACAGATGTAACCCTGGTTCCCTGAAAGAGAAGACCACCACCAACCTGCGAAGTCGCATCAGTTGCTTTCGCGGGGTTCAATGCAAAAGATGAAGTGAGCTCTGTGGAATGACTGTTTGTTCCCTTGGGGGGAGGGACCAAGGACGTCACTCCACGGAGGGGCCTATCGGCAGCTCTGACATAAAATTCTCATTTCTGTGCAGAAAACAAGGATTTAGCGGATGCAAAATGAAAGGGGCGGAATTAATTATGTTTGACTATGCAAAGCAGCATATTAAACACAGATAATGAGCTGTCATACATTCATGAGCTATTCACGAAGGTCTGACAAGGATTGTGCGCAGGCATAAATGACCCAAAAATTGAATGCTGCCGCAAAGCGGAGACCATAGTCGGCAGAAGCAGTGTACCGATTTGAAATGGCAGATATTTAAGGTCCTGTATAGCCAGAACGTGTTAATGCGACACTATGATTTATTTGGGCTAATTGTAAGTAGACCAAGATAAAACTAAAATATGCTGAAATAATTTAGTTTCAATTTAAAATTATATTTTATTATCTATGTGTCCTACAACAATATGCAGCTTACAACGCATCAGCATGTTGTTTTGTATTACATTTGGGATAATGTAAAATAAAAAGCCTGTTAGACTTGGTAGGGCAGCAGTGTGGAGTAGTGGTTAGGGCTCTGGACTCTTGACCGGAGGGTCATGGTTTCACTCCAGAGGTGGAGGACACTGCTGCTGTACCCTTGAGCAAGGCACTTTACCTAGATTGCTCCAGTAAAAACCCAACTGTATAAATGGATAATTGTATGTAAAAATAATGTGATATCTTGTAACAATTGTAAGTCGTCCTGGATAAGGGCATCTGCTAATAAATAAATAATAATAATTAAAATAACATTAATGTTATCAATAGGCTTAAACAGCACAGTAGTAAAATTAAATGAATACCTAGCAGGCTTTTTTTAAAATTTTTTGGTCTATGTAATACAGTACAAAACAAACCACGTTGATGCATTGTAGGCTTCACATTATTGTCGGACACGTAGATAATAAAATGTTATTTTAAATTGAAACTAAATTATTTCAGCATATTTTCTTTCATCTGTCTCTCATATTTTTATCCCTGCCGCCACTAGTAAATAAGCTCTTTCACTTGTTGTCAATAGAATAAATTCTTGAAGATCTGGATACGTCCAGTGACTGCTGTGAATAGTGCAGCTGGCAACAAGGGAAAGACCTTGTGACAGTCTGGAGAGACAGCTGACTGGAGGAAAGAGTCCCCATAGGGGCTGGCAAGGGTTAGCTACCCTTGTCGGCAGTATCCAGCTCTGTGTTTACAGGATGCTGGAGACACCCGCCCAAGGCTTCTAAGAAATTAAAGAGAAAAATACCCCTAGAGTTCTGCAGAGCGGGGCGGAAGATGACTCAACGTAGGACTTAGGAACGGAAACAGATATGAGCATGGAGAGTACTTCACAAAAGACTAGTTCAAGATCTGGAGTTAGCAAAGACATGGAACTCCAAGTTTGTGTCTGCGGCTGGAGCAAGGCGACAATGGTCAGGGGTTTGAAGATTCATCAAGGGAGAATGAAATGCTTGAGGGAGAAGGGACAAGGGCCTCGCAAGGGCCTCAGTACTTCCTACGAAGTCAGTCAAGTCACTCGAATGAAATCCAGCGACAGGAAGCAAACCACAGTTCGCAGGATATCAGCACCCCGGTCATAGATGTGAGGAGGACTTGCATGGACACAGTTAGTGATCAACCTAATGATCCTTGTGAACCCGGTCAGACAAACCAGCGTAAGAGAGAAAAGAACCTCAACGGGCACAAGCCTGGAGTTAAATGGCCAAGAGCTTGTGAGAAAACTGCATGGGACACAGTAAACACAGATCTCTGCTTTGCATTGGAAAGGTTAAGTGGAACAGTTGAAAAGAAACTGGATAAATTTGGGAACATCATCTAAGCATATGGAAGCGAGAGGTTTGGAGTTGAAAAAAGGAAGGAAAAAGTACAAACTATTCCTGGAAAGTCTAGACGGCAGCAGGAGATTGAACGCTTAGTTAGAGAAAGGAGACAACTGAGGAAGCAATGGAGAAGAGCAGAAGAAAGTCAGAAGGAGGGACTCAAGCTCTTACAAAGGGTCATAAAAGATAAGCTTACAACATTGCGCAGAGCTGAGCGCCTACGGAAACGCTACAAAAAGAAGGAGCGTGCGAGAACTAACTTTTATAAAGACCCATTCAAATTTGTAAAGAAGTTATTCACCAGTGAGAAGAATGGCACACTAAAAGCATCTAAGTTTGAGCTGGAGAGATATTTGGAGGAAACACATACAGATTCAAAAAGGCAGGAGCCTATGTCAATTCCGTTAGACATCCCACCTATCAATCCACCAGAATACCAAATGGAGGACTGTGCACCTAAGTGGAAAGAAGTAGAGCAAGCTGTGAAAAAAGCAAGGGCTTCATCATCTCCAGGGCCTAATGGAGTTCCGTACAGAGTGTACAAGAGCTTCAGGAGTTCTACGAATCCTATGGAAATTGATGAAAGTGGCATGGGAAAAACAGGTTGTACCAAGAGCATGGCGCCAAGCAGGTGGAGTCTTTATACTTAAAGAAAAAGATTCTACAAGCATCAGTCAGTTTCGCCCTATTTCCCTATTAAACGTAGAAGGCAAGATTTTCTTCAGCATTATTGCTCAGAGATTGTCAACTTACCTATTAAAGAACTGCTTCATTGACACTTCAATACAAAAAGTGGGCATTCCAGGTTTCCCAGGATGCTTAGAACACATCAATGTGATCTGGCAACAAATTCAATCAGCTAAAAAGGAGAGGAAGGAGCTCCATGTGACATTCCTGGATTTGGCTAATGCATATGGTTCAGTGCCACATGAACTTCTTTGGGCAGCATTTGATTTTTTCAGTGTACCGATGACAATAACAAATCTAGTGAAAGCCTACTTTGGAGATTTGCAATTTAGTTTTTCAACTTCAGAATTCAGCACTACATGGCAATGCCTAGAAGTTGGAATAATGGCAGGATGCACCATTTCTCCACTGGCTTTTACCATGGCAATGGAAGTAATCATTAGGGCATCAAAATGGGTAGTGGGAGGAGAGCGCTTGGCTTCTGAATGCGACTACCACCAATTCGAGCATACATGGATGACATGACAACCATGACTACAACAGTAGCCTGCACTAATCGGTTATTGGGCAAATTAACCAATAACATTGAATGGGCACGAATGCAATTCAAGCCCACTAAATCAAGGATCATCTCTATAATTAAAGGTAAAGTAGTAGATAAAACGTTCTTCATTAATGGTGAGGCAATACCAACAGTGTCTGAGAAGCCAGTGAAGAGCCTTGGGAGATGGTACGACGGGGATCTAAAGGACACAGTTTGTGTGGTAGAAGTTAGACAACAAGCTGTGGAAGGGTTGAAGAGCATAGACAGCAGCGCTTTACCAGGCAAACTAAAACGCTGGTGCTTTCAGTTTGGTCTACTGCCAAGGTTGCTGTGGCCACTGACTGTGTACGAGGTTTCTTTGACAACAGTAGAGAAGCTGGAAGCTTTAATCAGTTCACACATCAGGAAATGGTTGGGAGTTCCACGCTGCCTCAGCAGAGTGAGACTTTATGGTAAAGGAATACTGCAGCTACCTGTCTCCACTCTAACCGAGGAGTTTAAGTGCGCTAAGGTCCGACTGGAAATGACATTAGTAGAGTCATGCGACAAATGCGAAAGGGAGGCAGCACCTGTGTTGAAAACTGGAAGAAAGTGGGTGGCAAAGAAAGCTGTGGAGGATGCAAAGGCTGCCCTTCGAATTGGTGATATCATATGGCAAGTTCAGCATGGAAGAGGGGGTCTTGGTCTCAGTTCAGCTCCTCCTACATGGCACAAGACAGCCCCAGCTCAACGGAGGAAGCTGGTAGTCAACGAGGTGCAAAAGCAGGAGGAGAGGATGAGGTGCGTAAAGGCTGTTTCCCAGGCCAAGCAGGGAGAATGGATGAGATGGGAGAGTGTGGAACAACGCAAGAGTGGCTGGCAAGACCTATGGTCAATGGAACAGAGCAGGAGCAGTTTCCTCATCAGGTCAACATATGATGTTCTCCCATCACCACAGAACCTAAACCTCTGGGTAGGAGAGGATCCCTCATGTCCTTTGTGTTCATCACCTGCAACATTAAGGCACATTTTGACAGGATGTAAGGTGGCTCTTAGCCAAGGACGGTTTACTTGGCGCCATGACCAGGTGCTGCGATGTTTGGTCTTAGCATTGGAAGACAAGCGTAACATGACCAATAAGTTACCACCAGGTCCATCAAAACATTACACACAAAAGACAATATTCCTCCGCCCAGGAGAGCAACCACCAAGAAAAGGTGTTAAAACCAATCCTTGCCCAGGACAACTGGAAGCTGCTAGAGACTGTTGCGTCGCACAGTGAAGAACTTATCTGAAGCAGCAGAGAGGAGCAGCAACTGGCTGTGGTTGAGACGGAAAGATTCTGGCTGGGGATCTCAAGCACAATAGAAAGAAAGAAACACTGATGTACAGGTAAGTAAGCTGGGCTGAGTTGAGTGGGGGACGGAGGGGGGTGATGCTGGGACGCCAGAATCACCGTAGAGCCCTGTTGAGGTGTCGTGGGCTAGTCGACGAAACACCGAGGATGGAAGGTGCCCACTTGAAGACCCCAGAGATGTACCCTACTTAGCTCAATCCAGACGGTTGTCATGCTGATGCGCTGGGGATACCACACTATGGTTGATCCCAGGAGCCAGCATCGCAGCCGTTGTGTGTGCTGATGCGCTAGGGAGGCAATAAGCCGATCCCTGGAGCCAGCATTACACTTCAGCCATCAACACCAGACAGAAGGATATCTACATCATCATATGGAAGGAAGCGCAAATGGATGGAGACACATATGGATCACATTAGTTTACTGTGAAGCTACGTCTTAGTTGGTGCTTATCTTGGCGAGAGCCAAGTTCAAATCAGCATGAAGTTTTTACATATACTCTCATGTAATGGAAATCTGTGCGCAACTTCAGACCTGTTGCCACCCACAATTTGTATGCTAATTAGAATTTTTGTTGTTTTTTCCTCCCGCAATTTTTGCCAAATTACTGCCACTTAGTAAATGAGGCCCTATGAGTGGTAAAAAATCAGTACAGTTATCATGTTCCCCATGTGGAGTGTGAGAGACAGACAGACATGTGGGCCAGTTAAATAGTTAAATGAAATGTATAATTTAAATTTTAGAAATACTTAACATGTCATACTAGATACTGTATTTTATAGAACACTGCTTTTATCCATGTAACTGTTTAAATGTAGATGCATTATATTGATAGATGTGGACTATATGAATATTTTAATATAATATGTGAAGCAATAATCTACTTGGCTAAAAACATTTCCCTGATAGTCCAAAGAAAAGTGCTGTTGACAGCCAAATGGTGTTTCCTTATATACTGTATTAGCACTGCTGCATTACAGTTTAAGCATATACATGTAATTGTATAACCTAGGTTTACTCAACAGCCAATGCATTGAATTGAACACAGGTTGAACACAGTTTGGCTGTGGTGCATTATAAAGCATGGTCTGGCAATGGTTATCAGGTTTGTTCATTTTAATAGTTCATAGTTAAACCAATAGTTCATGGTTTAAACATTATCATAATGCCTGTGGGGCAAGTAAAATGTCACAAAAAGTTGATCACCATGACCTAAATCCACTGTATCCTGTTCCAAGCCCCCACAACATTAGGCTGTATGTTAAAAGTATACCATCAACATAATGATGGTTTGCTAACATCTGGGTTTGAGATATTAGAATACTTTGATTGAATGTAATGTATGGCTTCAATAAACCCTTTAGTGATGTGAATTCAGACTTCCCAATAAAAAATAATTTGTAACATATACTTACTTAATACTAAACATTAACATTCATGGTTGATGGTAGGCACGTGCCAAGCAATGAGTACAAACAAATATTCGTAATGAGCAAAGTCTGTTTTTCATCAGAGATACAGCGAGTATCACTTTCCAAAGTCATTTTTTGGAAAATGTGTGTGTTTGTGCATTTTTGCGGTTGGAGGTTAAATAGACAGCCAATTAGAATAATATAAAATTATCGTTTCTCTTTTTTTTTTTATAAACAACTGACCTCATTATATTTTACTAGGTACTGTACACATGCACCACCCATGACAATAATCCTAAAAATAACTGGTAAATAAATAAATACATCTTGCAGTCTCCACTTCAACTGTACACCCCTTCTATCACAATAAACAGAAATACCCATATAATAAATAATAAATATTGCACTATAAGAATTAAAGCAACTCTTTAGGATACAATCAAACTGCTTCGTGGAAAAGTGCAGAGCACTTTAGAAGCAGTCTGAAAGCAGGTTGACAGCTGCAGAAACAAAACTTAACTAACAAAAAAATAAAAAAATAACATGGTCTTCAAGCCCAGTAATCTGTGACACCTGCATGATGTGGGAAATCGGAGAAAGCCTTGCAGAGCTAAACCAAGTGTGTGTAAAGTGCTGCAAGATCCAGGACTTGCTTCAACGAGTAAATATGCTAGAAATGGAGCTGCATGAAAGGACAGAGCAACAGGAGTTTGAGGAGCTGGCACACCCAAAATTATTGGAAGTTTGCACCCCTAACAGACAGAAAGCCACCAGGGAGATAGAAGAGGGTCAGAACTGCTGGGTTCAGATAGGCAGAGACAGGAAAAAAACAAAAGTAGTCAAACACACCCACCAGAAGTCAAAACGTCAAAAAAATCTGACCCACGTCAAAATTTAGATGATCTAAACCAGCATCAAGAGAATGAAAGGAATAACATCCTGGACTCCATAAACGGTGCTGGCCAGGCAGCAAAAAAAGGGAGGTCATGGTTGTCAGGGACTGAGAAACACAGCAAGTTCAGTGCGTAGTCTGGACCTCCTTACAACAACAGTGTGCTGCCTTCTGGGAGCGTTTGTCATGCACATCATTGAGAATGTGGACAGGCTCCTAGAATGAACAGGAGATGACCCGGTAGTAGTCGTCCACATCGGTACAAACAACATTGGAAGAGACAGACCAAGATCCCTGCAAAACAAATTCAGAGAGCTAGGAAGGAAATTAAAAGACAAGACCAAAACTGTGGTATTTTCTGGGGGACTACCAGCACCTTGCAAAGGACCATATGGACAGCTGGAAATAAATAATCTAAATGCATGGCTGAAATCGTGGTGCACACAGGAAGGCTTCACCTTCCTTGAACATTGGACCACATTCTACAACAAGGACTATCTATATAGGTGGGTCGGACTGCACTTAAATATAAAGGGAACCAATCTACTCAGAGAAAAGATCCTCGAGGAGGATCAGAAGCATTTAAACTAGAAAGGAAGGGGGGAGAAATCAACAAAAAAAAACAGAAGGGAGACTACATCAAAACAAGGGCAACAACTCAGGTAAGACAGCCATTAAATGTATTTATCAATGCTAGAAGTCTCAAAAACAAAATGTTAGAACTTGAAGCTACTGCACTAAGTAACTATGATGTGATAGGTGTTACAGAAACTTGGTTGTCCGAGAGTGATGGAGACAAATATAATATTAGTGCATATTCAAATGTAAAACACTTTGAACTAAATTACTTTCAGTAATTATGAAGTATGATGTGTATGCATATATAAAAAAAATCCATATGAATCGTTATTTTTTCAGAGATGTCATAAATTGAATAAAGGCATGTTCCACATCAGTTTGCATAGCTACATTATTAATTTAAAAAAGAAATGTATATCATTTAGGACATTGTTTAAAAATATACTGTATATATGTTCCAATCTCTCTCTCGCGTGCTCCTTCTCCTTCACCACTTCCTAATGATGTTTTCTTTTCACAATGGGACTGGCTGCACCCCCTGAAAGTTATGCTAACCACTGGTACTAACACAAATGGAAAAAGAGTTCAAGGCATAGCACCAGAATCACATTACAGGACAAAGGCAGTTTACTGTGAGGTTTTTCATAACAATTGAACTTATGTGTTTTCTGATTGATAGAATCATTTTTTTGTTCCCTTCAGAAATAACAATATCCCTTTTCTTTAAAAAAAAATACAGAATAAAACCAAGTACAACTGTAGAGTTACCCAGGTAAACAAAGATGAGTAATGATTGAAAACATTTTGTTTTGATTGCACAACAATTGTCTGCTTCTTACCCTTTCCAATTTAAGGACTGAAAATCCTCTCCTATTAGCAAAACATTGTGAAACACTATGAGGTGTCACAATTGAGTCTATTAAGAAGATCACGGCACTGCGCACAACAAAAAACAAAACAGCCAACAGAAGCAAAAAAAAAGAAAACATATAAAGAAAACACAGTCTTTTGCAATGAAACAGTAGTACTAAGGAAACGGTGACACTAAAACTAAAAATACAGAATATTGGCTCACTTCCATGTCTCCAGACTGCGATGCTTTAGAATCATAATTACAGCCAGTTGGTATTTCCACCACTAATTAAAGTCAACTTTATTTATTTATAGAGCACCTTTCAGTGTCCCATAGCTCTTTACAATAAACAATACAGTATACTTGAACAACGAGTACAGAAAAATTAGTAAGAGGCTGTGTGGTCTGGTGGGTAAAGAAAAGGGCTTCTACTCAGGAGGTCCCTGGTTCAAATCCCAGCACACTCACTGACTCACTGAGTGACCTTGAGCAAGTCACAACCTTCTTGTCCTCTGTCTTTCAGGTGAGACATTGTTGCAAGTGATGCTGCAGCTGATGTATCGTTCACGCACCCTGGTCTCTGTAAGTCACCTTGGATAAAAGTGTCTGATAAATAAACAAATAATAATATTTAATAAAAAGAGAGACAAAAATACAGTGAAGGAAAAACATACAATCAAAAGAAAGGAATACAATTACAATATTGATACATAAAATTAGGATTCAAAAGTTAATTAAAAAAATGAGTTTTTAACCTTGACTTAAAAACATTAAGTAACTCTGTTTCTCTGATGTCAGATGGCAATCTATTCCACATGATTTGGTAGCCCGGATAACAGAGCATTGCAGTAATCCAGTCTTGATGAAACAAATGCCTGAATTAACTTCTCAGCGACAGGCAATGATAGAAAAGACCTAATCTTGGCAATATTACGTAAATGATAAAAGGCCAATTTAGTGACATTACGAATATCTCGAAACATAAATCCCTCGAAACATAAATCGGAGTCAATTGTAAATCCCAAGATTCTGGCCTTCATTAATTCCATATCTAACTAATTTACTAAGTTTGAATGTGTTAACGCTAGCCTGGCTATCAAATAATTTATCAATATCTGCTATAAATCCACAAACATTTGTAGTTTATGTCCAAACTTATACTGTTTGTCCGGTCCATTGGAGACGGCGTTGTGATGTTACAGAAACTTGTTGTGGGTAATTGTAGTATTAGTCTGGATATTCTTTTGAAGACCATTGTGACATATTCAGCAGGAACGGGATGTGTAGGTATTTATTTATGGGTCAATAAGACGGTGCAGAGCATTTTGAATATTCTTTTTTTAAATCCTTCACTGCTAATTTATTCATAAATTATCTGTAATTAGATGTAATGTATTTCCTACAGTCAATATCTCTGGTATGTTTAACTATTTATCGATAGGAGGCTGTCCCAACTGTTCCCATTTAATGACACAAAGTTTGTAGCATGGTTTTAATTTGCCTGTTTGTTCTTTCCAACGGCCCTGAGGTTGCGGGTAGTGTGGAATGGGACATCCACATTCATGAGGTGTAACTATGATAGGAGGAGTTCCTGTCTAGTAAAACTTGATCAGTGAGAGTTTTTCTCTTTTTCTCTTTATTGGAAAAGCCTCTACCTATTTTTTTCTTTTTTTAAAACAGTAACTCAAGCATGTATTTGTACAGCTCTTGTTTCAGTCAGTACAGCTGATCATCATTTCCTAGTACCTCTAACTATACATTTTAAGTGATATTGACATGGAATCTTGGTGGTGCACTGTGCCAATCGTGGGGCTTAAAGAAATCTCAAATTCAAATACCCTGGATATGCCAGAATTACTAGGAGGGTTGGTACTGGGTTATGTGTGTATATATATATATATATATATATATACAGTACCAGTCAAAAGTTTGAGTACACTTGCTGGAAACTTGGTTTTTTTCATAATTGACAATGTTTTATGTCATATAGGTTTCTGTAAATACTTGAAAATGAAAACACATGTTACAATATACAAAACAAAGCATAAGGAGTATCAAAGCAATGTTCATGAAAATCGAAAATTGTCTCTAATCTTGGATTCCTCAAAATAGCCACCCTTTGCCTTAATAACAGCCTCACAAACACGAGGCATTCGGTTAACAAGTTTCAGCAGGAAATCAACCGAGATGTCTTCCCAGCTCTTCTGCAGCAATTCCCAGAGATGTAGGGCACTTGTGGGTAGCTTTGCTTTGACTCTTCTGTCCAGTTCATCCCATACAAGTTCTATGGGATTGAGGTCTGGAGACTGGGCAGGCCAGGTCATTAGATTGAGTTGTCCTTCACTTTCCTTCTTCGCCAGATAGTTCTTGCACAACTTTGAGGTGTGTTTCGGGTCATTATCTTGCTGAAGAATGAAGGACTGCCCAACTAGCTGTAATCCTGATGGAATGGCATGCCTCTAAAGTATGCTATGATAGCCATGCTGGTTGAGCTTGCCATGGACTTGGTAAAGATCACCAACTCTGTCACCAGCAAAGCAACCCCAGACCATGACACTGCCTCCTCCATGCTTGACAGTGGGAACCACACATGCAGAACTCATGTGCTCACCCTCTCTGCGTCTTACAAATACTCGGCAGTTGGACCCAAATATTTCAAATTTTGACTCATCGGTCCATAAGACCGACTTCCACTCCTCAAATGTCCAGTTTCTGTGTTTTTTGGCCCAGGCAAGTCTCTTCCGCTTATTCTGCACTCTTAACAATGGTTTCTTTGCAGCAATTCTTCCAGTTAGGCCAGCTTCACGCAATCTCCTCTGAACAGTTGAAGTTAAAACATCTGTACTATATCTAGTAGCATTTAGCTAAGCTTGTATTTCAGGGGCAGTTAATCGCCGGTTTTGCAGACTTGTGACTCGAATGAACTTGTTCTCTGATTCTGAGGTCACCCTTGGTCTGCATGACCTTGTTCGGTCCTCATGAGTGCCAGTTTCTTCAAATCGTTTGATGGTCTTGGCCACAGCAGTTACAGACACTTGCAAAGTTCTTACGATTTGTCTTAAAGATTGACCTTCATTTCTTAAAGTAATTACAGACTTTTTTCTTTGCTTAACTGAGTGTATTTTGCCATTTTCTGCTCCCTTACACTCAGGAATGACAAACTTGTGCCTATGCTACCTATATTTATAGTAATCATGGACCCTCACCTGTTCACAATAATTGGTGACAAAAGGTTAATTAGGTAACATGCTAGTTAACTCGGAGAACATCTAACAAAGATACTTTTATACTTAGGCCAGTGTTATACACATTTTAGACTTTTAACTGACTTGGGCTTCAGACTGAAATCTCCTTGCTTTGGGTGACCATTTCATTGAAATTGACAGGATTTACATTTTCATTTAAAAATAAAATTTTTGAATGCAATTCACTTATGATTATCAGCTTATATAAGTACACATATCATATAATGAAATATTAAGTGTTTATAGACAAGTTTATACAGTTAAGAGCATAGATAATCATGAAAAACCTGGGTTCAAGCAGGTGTACTCAAACTTTTGACTGGTACTGTATATATATATATATATATACTAAATGCAAAGTGAGTGAACAGAAGACAAAATCTAAATCAAATCCATACTTGGTGTGACAACCCTTTGCCTTCAAAACAGCATCAATTCTTCTAGGTACACTTGCACAGTCAGGGATTTTGTAGGCATATAGTCAGGTGTATGATTAAACAATTATACCAAACAGGTGCTAATGATCATCAATTCAATATGTAGGTTGAAACACAATCATTAACTGAAACAGAAACAGCTGTGTAGGAGGAATAAAACTGGGTGAGGAACAGCCAAACTCAGCTAACAAGGTGAGGTTGCTGAAGACAGTTTACTGTCAAAAGTCATACACCATGGCAAGACTGGGCACAGCAACAAGACACAAGGTAGTTATACTGCATCAGCAAGGTCTCTCCCAGGCAGAAATTTCAAGGCAGACAGGAGTTTCCAGATGTGCTGTCCAAGCTCTTTTGAAGAAGCACAAAGAAACGGGCAACGTTGACGACCGTAGACGCAGTGGTCGGCCAAAGAAACTTACTGCAGCAGATGAAAGACACATCATGCTTACTTCCCTTTGCAATCGGAAGATGTCCAGCAGTGCCATCAGCTCAGAACTGGCAGAAAACAGTGGGACCCTGGTACACCCATCTACTGTCCGGAGAATTCTGGTCAGAAGTGGCCTTCATGGAAGACTTGCGGAAAAAGCCATACCTCCGGCGTGGAAACAAGGCCAAGCGACTCAACTATGCACGAAAACACAGGAACTGGGGTGCAGAAAAATGGCAGCAGGTGCTCTGGACTGATGAGTCAAAATTTGAAATATTTGGCTGTAGCAGAAGGCAGTTTGTTCGCGAAGGGCTGGAGAGCGTACACGAATGAGTGTCTGCAGGCAACAGTGAAGCATGGTGGAGGTTCCTTGCAAGTTTGGGGCTGCATTTCTGCAAATGGAGTTGGGGATTTGGTCAGAATTAATGGTCTCCTCAATGCTGAGAAGTACAGGCAGATACTTATCCATCATGCAATACCATCAGGGAGGCATATATATATATATATAGGGCTTCTGATAGGGAGTGGGACCCTGATAGGGCATGGGAACCTCTGGCGCTTGCAGTGGGCAGCTCGGCAGCGATGGCGTTGTGCAGTCAGGTGGCGGCACTAGGCAGTCAGACGGTGGCGCTGGGCAGTCAGACGGTGGCGCTGGGCAGTCAGACGGTGGCGCTGGGCAGTCAGACGGCAGCTCCGTGCAGTCAGGCGGTGGCTCTGTGCAGGCAGGCGGTGGCTCCGTGCAGTCAGGCGGCGGCTCCTTGCAGTCAGGCGGTAGCTCTGTGCAGTCAGGCAGCGGTGTTGGGCAGTCAGGCAGCGGCTCCGGGCAGTCTAGCGGCGGTGCTGGGCAGTCATGCGGTGGCTCTGTGCAGTCAGACGGCGGCTCTGTGCAGTCAGGCAGTGGCGCTGTGCAGTCAGGCGGTGGCGCTATGCAGTCAGGCGGCCTCGCACCCTTTACAGGAGCCCTTGAAAGGGCTGGCGCTTGCAGCGGCTCCTCTCTCCCTTGCAGTCGGGCCGGCAGCATCTCCCTCTCAGTTGATGCCTATCAGTGTGGAAAGGGTTACAAAGCCATTTCTAAGGCTCTGGGGCTCCACCAAACCACAGTCAGAGCCATATTGTCCAAATGGAGAATGTTTGGGACAGTAGAGAATCTTCCCAGGAGTGGCAGTCCTGCCAAAATCTCTCAACACAGGTCAGTGTTCGTGTTCAAAAATGGGATTCATGGCAGAGTAGCACTAAGAAGAACATGAATGCTCTTCTCAAGTTTGCCAAAAAGCACCTGGATGATCCTCAAGATGATCCACAATGTTCTATGGACAGATGAGTCAAAACTAGAACTTTTTGGCCGACATGGGGCCCATTATATCTGGCGAAAACCAAACACTGCATTCCACAGTAAGAACCTCATACCAACGGTCAAGCATGGTGGCGGTAGTGTCATGGTTTGGGGATGCTTTGCTTCATCAGGACCTGGACAACTTGCCATCATTGAAGGAACCATGAATTCTCCTCTGTATCAGAGAATTCTACAGGAGAATGTCAGGCCATCCGTCCGTGAGCTGAAGCTGAAGCGCAGCTGGGTCATGCAGCAAGACAATGATCCGAAACACACAAGCAAGTCTACATCAGAATGGTTGAAGAACAAGAAACTTAAAGTTTTGAAATGGCCTAGTCAAAGTCCAGACCTAAACCCCATTGAGATGTTGTGGCAGGACCTGAAACGAGCAGTTCATGCGCGAAAAAACCCCACAAATGTCACTGAGTTGAAGCAGTTCTGCATGGAGGAGTGGGCCAAAATTCCTCCACGGCACTGTGAGAGACTAATCAATAACTACAGGAAGCGTTTGGTTGCAGTTATTGCTGCTAAAGGTGGCGTAACCAGTTATTGAGTCTAAGAGGGTGATTACTTTTTCACACGGGGGCATTGGGTGTTGCATAACTTTCTTTAATAAATAAATGAAAAATGTATCAAATTTTTGTGTTATTTGTTCACCCAGGGTCCCTTTTATCTAATATTAGGTTTTGATTGAAGATCTGAAGATCTGATAACATTCAGTGTCAAAAATATGCAAAATGCAGGAAATCAGATACTTTTTTCATGGCACTGTATATTTATTTATATATACAGTATTTATATATATATATATATATATATATATATATATATATATATATATATATATATATATATATATATATATATATATATATATATATATATATATATATATATATATATATATATATTGTATCCGGGTATATATCCGGGTATATCTGCAGATGTTATACGTTGGACGCAAATACCAAAGTGTAAGGGCTATCTTATAATAATGATCTAATAATGATTCAGACCACTTATGTCCTGTACACTTGACCATATATAGTAGCAGTGAGTCCTGCAGGACTTATGAATGGGACGTTTTGGTGCTGGATTGAACTGCTGGGGGAGCGGGATTTGCTTGTAAATAGTTGTATGCTGAGTTGTATGCTGTGTTGTGCGTCTGTCTGTGTAGCTGCTGCAGCCTGGTTCCAACCAGGTCCGCTCTTTCCCGCCTGATGACTCTATATAAGCTGCAGCCTGCGTACTGCCTGGGGAGTGTGCTGAGAGAGTGACAGCAGCAAGAGCTAAGATCATTTGCGAGCTAAAGCAACGGCACTTAAGAAATCCCTTGTTGCAGTGTCTCTTTCTTTCTTCCTTTCTTTCTGTCTCTTTCATCGGCGAGCCGCTGCCACTATATATATATATATACTGTATATATATATATAATTATGCACATTTTTCATATTGCATGCTGATATTGAAGTTTAATACAGCATTAGTATTAAACTGATAAATTGTTGTATTGAGCAAATCATTCTCACACCAGTGAGTCAGTTAACAGGTGCATTAGCTGACTGGTCCTTCTGGGAGAGTGGAAAGCTGGGGAGGCATGTTCCCTGAGGAGGCAGTGGTGACTGTGGTGGCATGGGTCCTTGTCCGGCTCCTTCAGCAACCTGAGGGTTAAGGGGCAGCTGGGATGGCAGACCTATGTCAGACTGCTGTTGCCAAGGAGGCACGTACATGACCTGTCAAAAAATGAGAGAAGAATCTAAGAAAAACATATTATATAGATAACTGCAAATTGCTTAAATGTTTTACTTATTGGTGAAAGATTTACATTTATTTCTATTTATATTTATTTATATTTCTATATTATTGGGTTAGTTAACTGCTACCAAAAGGCAGATAAATACAATGGATGCCTTCATATACATAATCCTCCTTAATTTTTGTTTTTTGTTTTAGTTATATTGAAGAAATAACATTTCAGTGAATTATGTGTCTACATTTACCTCAATCCAATCTCATTACCCAAATATATTAATTAGCATACAGATTTAAAATTGTACATTTTAAATGACAGCAAAAATACAATTAAGCACTGAAAATATGTAATCAATGACCTATGTTTTGGTATGATAAAACTTAGCTAATATAAGGAAACGCTTTCCTCTTGCCTTGGCTGTGACTTCTGAAATGTCTCCATGTCCCATATCCTCGTTCAGCCAATCAGATCTGAGAATGTGATCCATAAGGTGACAGACACCAAGTTACATCACCTGCCAGGTCTTGCGGATACAGACACTTTAATATTTTTTATTATAACGGAATTGAAAACATTTTGAAATGTATTACAGAATAAACACGGTATTCATTTCAGTTCCAGACCATGATATTTTCAAACTTTGACAATTAGTTTTCTTGAGTAACTTCAATTTAAAGCCTTCTACAAAGGTTGACGTAAAGGTTGACATAATGCTTAATCAGCATACTCAGGTATTGCAATTTCCGATTGAAAGC
Organism: Acipenser oxyrinchus oxyrinchus; assembly: GCA_030684275.1. Classification (NCBI taxonomy): domain Eukaryota; kingdom Metazoa; phylum Chordata; class Actinopteri; order Acipenseriformes; family Acipenseridae; genus Acipenser; species Acipenser oxyrinchus. Next base: position 60,463,773 of record CM060248.1, on the reverse strand, counting down.
AAAAATGAATAGCATAGAAATTAAAAGAAAAAAGTATTCATAATTTAGTGTGGGTTTTAGCAATGTGCTACATTTTATTCACCAAGAAAAGCTAGATATTTAGCACGTTACTAAGCCATGAGGTATGGACATCCCAGATTAAGATTGGAACACATTGGGGGATCAGAATGCACAATTCTGATGAGCCCATATAAATAAACAAGGCAGTCCATCTTTGATGATGAGCCTACCATCTCTCCCGTGTCCCCCAGTGCACCCGGATTTTCTTTTTGAAATCCAGTCATCCTGGGATCATCCGGCTACAGCTCCTGCTGTTTCCCTGTCAATGGACACCTTATATAGGGTGCATTATGCAGAGAAGCTGGGCCTGCCCCATTTTCCGCAAGTGGAGGTGCCTAATTTAGCACTCCTGTCCACGGACGCTACCTGCCCCAAAAAGCAGTTACGGTTCTCAGAGGTGATCCTCAAGCATGCCTATTCAGCGAGTGCATTTGCCACACAGCTAGGCAATTATAATAGTATTCTGGTAGCCTACCAGTCCTATTTGCTTAGGTCCCTTTCTGACAGTCACAGACCCTCACAACAACAGCTGGATGAGCTGCACTTTGTTAAAAAAAACCTGATCTGTGTGTCCAAGCTCATCTGACTGCGCTGATAGCTGCACCTAGGCGCTCTGGCTTTCCCAGGCACACATGCCTGATTTGGACAAAGCATCACTGTTGTATGTTGTATGATGGCAGCAGATTCCCTGACCCTTACATTGGGTCTGCTGCGCATGCTTTCTCTGCAGGCCTGGTTCAACAGCAGGGTTTTTCAGCCCGCATTAAATCGCAACCGCCTATTGACAGTGTCTTGTCACGGTCTAAAGGCGCTCTCTTGGTAGAAACAGCCTGCCCATCTACGCCTCAGCGTAGGGCTGGGCAGTGTCACCAGAAGGGAGGTTGTCACCATGGACTCGTCTAACCGGGGTGGAGATGCTGTGTAGATTGACAGGGGGACGCAAAGTGTGCAGAACCCCACTTGGCAGGGTCTCCACATCAATGTTTTAGAGCTGCAGGCAGTTTACCTGGCCTTGCAGAATTTTTTGACATCTGAAACACTAGCATAGCTCCTTGTTCATTACCATAAAATGACACCGACTGGTGTGCCACTTAGTTTGTTGTAAACCAATCTCAAAATTAAAAAAAAAAAAAAAAACACACAGGGTGAAGTGGATTTTTATTTTTCTGGTTTTGACTGTATAATGAACCTGTTGTAAATTATACAGGTACAATGCAGTCTTCTACAACCCTTATCTTAATCCACTTCCCAGAAAGAAGACAAATAGTACATACAGTATCTGAATCTCTGATCGTAAAAAAAAAAAAAAAAAAAAAAAAAAACACAACAAAGGCTTTCTGGAAGCCAGAGAGATATAAAATAAAATCCAACTGTGTCCGGGATATATTTATTTCACTTCATAGTAAGAGTAAATTACATCACATGTTTTCACATTTCAAGCAACGTCTAAACAAATCATAAATCTAAAACAGTTACATCATACATCATTTTGTTTCTGTTTAAAGAATTCTAAAAAGATTATTATTCGAAATTAAAAAGAAAGATTTAACCCTTTTACATACCATAATAATAAAACAGTTACATAAAATATGTGGCAAAGTATTGTTATATCAAAAGCTAATAGTACAAAATTAATGGTAAAAATGCAGGTTCAGGTAAGAAAGTAATCTGCAGCATTGTCCTGGGAAATGGAAAAGAAAATACATGTTACATTAAAGTTAATTTGCTCAAACCACTGTACATGTATAGATATTAATTAATAACTTCATAAATATTTAAAGCCTGTTTTTATGTTATGGACATTTACCTCTGGTACTCAAATACAATGTAGCAAAACTGGAATTAAAGTCAATGATATCAACTAGTTAATAATAATAATAATAAATACCAATTCTTACCTGGAGGTTACTTGCGCATATTGCATTTTTTATTTCATTACCTATGGCTCAAAAGGGAACGTAAGACCAGGCTGAGTCTAAGAACAAAACAAAGAAAACACAAATGTATAACAGTATTTAGGGCAGATTTAAACAAATATTTTAATTCCTAGACATTTGCATTGTTTTGTAAATCAGCAGACAGCAATATTTACCAGGATATAGAAAGTAATATATTTGAAAAAGATGGCCTCATAAACATGCTGGTTGAGAGATGTATTTTCTGCTTACAAAGATAACACTTATTTTCTTTCTGATTTGCAGTAAGCAGTTAGTATCAGTGGACCCAACATCCTGTCATTGTATAAATATCTGCATAGTATATTGACTGAAATAAGCAGTAACAATGCACATTCATACCTCTGTTGCAGTATTGATATTTCCTTCAAGTTGTCCTGAAGCAGTTGTAGGAAGTACAGTTTCTGTTCCAATTACCGGAGGCTGTTTGGCTGTGCTTTCCTAAAATTTTTTTTACAAAAAGACTTTAAAATAAATGTGGGCGACTGTACACATTATATGCTTAAAAAGTGAATAATTCTATTGTAAAATAAAGACAAAGAGAAAATAACATTATGTATTCATGCATGCATACTCTATCAAGGTATTTTTCAGATTATTTGTTGCATTGACAATAAACTATAGTATTTTAAAGGGTGCAACAAGCTTGGGCTTGTTGCGCCCTATAAAATACTGACCCAGACACATGAACTACGTGTTTTAGCGTGGTCGCGCACGTTTTTTAAATGCAAAAACAAAGTAAACAAGCAAAAAAACTATCTCCCCTCTGAGTACAAACTAAACTTTGTGGGGGGGGGGTCGAACTAAAGGGTTGGGGTGGCTAAGCAGTTTTCTCAACAAAACCACTTTTTTAAAAATTTAACCAGGCTGGGCAAAAGCCTTCACTGGTTTTCCTCTAGCTTCTCCCTCTTACCAGCTCCCTGGCAGTCCCGTTAATGGAGCTTCAAGCTCCCTTTTTATTTTATGTGGCTGGTCCCACTTAGCACCAATTACCTCATTTGAGCCCAGCCATATTCTCATATGTATTTTGTCAGGCTGGGGATTAACCCCATCCCTGCCAACCACCACCAAAATACACACATTATTTACAGGCAGGGATCTGCCCTGCCACAATATGTATATATATATATATATATATATATATATATATATATATATATATATATGTTGTTCTGAGGTTGCATTCTACACAAAAAAAATTAATCAATTAATAAATAGATTGGCAAAACTAGTAGTTATATACATTAAACTGCTCAACAACAACTAAAAAGGACAATTGACTCAAACAACAAAAACACAAAGGTATCACATTTAGATTACAGTTTTTGATGTCTAACACATTTCTGCTGTACTCTACCTGCATTGGCTGTTGGGACATCTGTGTTGGCTGTTCCAGATGCTGCTGGGCTTGTTCATGTGTTGGCTGCCAGACAGCTGGTTGGTTTGGTTGTGGGTAACCATAGCCTATGTAGTAAGGCATGCCCTGTAAGTGACAAAGATGAAGTCAACTATGATGCAGATATTCCTTTTTATGAAATTGTTATTTTATAAAATGGATCTGCGATATCACCTGTCCTCCTGTCTGTTGAGGGAATACTACAGAGGGGTAGTAGGAAGGCAGCATCTTGGGATTAAAGAAACAGGGTATTGTCAGGCTGAATATAAAAATGATTTAAAAAAAAAATAGGATTCTATGGTATTTACCTGGTTGGGCTGTTGTGGCTGCTGAGGAGCATTAGGTGACTGGTCCTTCTGGGAGGGTGGAAAGATAACCTGAGGAGGCAGTGGGGACTGTGGTGGCAGGAGTACCTGAGGAGGCAGTGGCCCCTGTGGTGGCATGGGTCCTTGTCCGGCTCCTCCAGCTACCTGAGGGTTAAGGGGCAGCTGGGATGGCCGACCCATGTCAGGCTGTTGTTGCTGGTACACATAGGGAGGCATGTACGGCACCTGCCAAAAAAGATATAATACAATAAGACATTTAACCCTTTGCGGTCCATTTATTAATTCTGCGTCAGGCTCGCCAGGTCCAATTTATTTTCACACGCGCAGTTAATTTTAGACGCGCTGTTTAAAAGTATTTTTTTCCACAGTCAAACGGGTTTAAATGGCCCTGCATATCAACAAAGCACTCACTAGGGATCTCCAGCCCGCCCACCCTTTCGTTTGCTATCGCTTTCACATATGCTACCAAATAAAAAATAATAATAATAATAGTCGTACATACCGATCAATCATCTCCTGATGACTCGTTTTATCACCAAACTCCTCAATAATGCAATCCAAGTCATTATTTTATTGCTATAACATCTCAAAAAAGCTCTGCAAATGTCCGTGATAGTCTCTGTGCGCTGATACTGTAACTCCCAGCTTGTTTCCATATGACTGCCCCATCTGATGATCGGGGCTAGTATGACTATTCATGAGATACGCCTTTTTTTTTTTTTTTTTTTTATCGGCTTGTCTCAGCTCCTTTCGTTCCCACTCGGCCATTGAATGGTTTTCTCGGCTTTTTCCGTTGAAAAACCGACTTTTTTGCGTTTTTTGCCTTTTTAAAATGATGTCGGACAGGGTCCGACAAAGGACCTGATGGGAATAATTGCAATGTCGGACCCAGACCGACAAAGGACCACAAAGGGTTAAAAAAGGCCACTTCTTATGTAATTTGTGCCCATTTAAGACTATATATATGGCATATTTTCAAAAAAGAGCAGTGTTGCAGCTAAATACGCACAGCAAAATTCAATACATTAATAAAAATAATAATCTACCTGTGGTTGCCCATATCCAACTCCGTTGTACGCATTTCCATTGTGCCGCATAAACTAAAAACGGATAACAAAACAGTGAATGTTTAACACATAAACATAACATATAGAAGTGTATATCACTTAGTTAGGGTTGCATTGCAATTTTAATAATATAAGATGAATCATTTTAAAAAATGTATCTATACAGCTCAACAACATTAATGGAAATAGTTAGTTACTATTGTGATTTTTCTGATAATTAAATCCACCAAAATAATCTTACCTCATTGCTATTACTTGCAGATAATCCGTATCGTTGATGATATACCTGGAACAATAGGAAATATACAGTACTATTTCTCCTTCTCAGACAATTGTATGGAGTTTACTGTAGTAGTTTGCAAATTTCTAAATACGCTATATTGACTTACTGGTACTGCAAATGATGCGCCCAAAAGGCAGGCAAATATAATTGATGTCTTCATCTTCATCAACACTCCTTAAATAAAATTAAAAAAAATAATAATAATAACAACATTCATGGGGTTTTAATGCGTGTCAATTTACACGTGAAATGGCTATGCGCGTGCACGTTTGGGAGAATCACTTGTGCAAATCAGGTCTGTGGCGAAAAAAAACGGCCAAAGAGAGGGATAGGGTAAATCTCATTTACTCTTGTAAATGACGAAACACACAGGAAAATCCATGCCCAGTTTCGCATGGAAACCCGCATTTCACGTGTAAATGTTAATGAGCGTGTTTATCCTTAACTATAAATATTGCAAGGGAGCAGGTCAGTTCTTACTGTGGATTCCAAGATGGCAAAAAGTAGTGGCTGAAGTTCACCTTAATGATAATGCGGGCTGCTTTTTTTATAATTGTTTTTTGCTGTGTCTGGACTGTCATGTTGTATATCTCTTGTGGGTTTACAGTTCTGTATAAAACCACTTACCATGAACTGCTTTATGCCCTTGTTATAATATTGAAGCAGCTGTTTGAGAATATCCTTGCTGTAAAAACTACGCTAAAGTTAAACAGGAAGAACAAGTGAGCTGCTTAAATGTAACTGAATTAATTCCCGTCCCTTTTTTTGATCCCAACTATGTCCAAAGACAATGCGTGTCTGCCCTCCACGTTAATAAATATGGTTGGTGAACTGGATGTCATGAGCCAGTTCGATCGCCCAAAACAGCGCAACAAATATCCAACAAGTTGTTGATGCCCTCTCAGAACTGACCAAATAAAATTGCAAATGAACGTATTGACTGTGTTTTATTTGTTTGCATCATTATT